>CAUYLG010025503.1:0-159954 GCA_963573385.1 Cacajao melanocephalus
ATCTGGAGACAACAGATGCTGGAGAGGATGTGGAGAAATAGGAACACTCTTACACAGTTGGTGGGAGTGTAAATTAGTTCAACCATTGTGAAAGACAGTGTGGTGATTTCTCAAGGATCTAGAAATAGAAATTCCATTTGAGCCAGCAATCCCATTACTGGGTATATAACCAAAGAGCTATAAATCTTTCTACTATAAAGACACATGCACATGTATGTTCATTGCAGCCCTGTGTATAATAGCAAAGACCTGGAACCAACCCAAATGCTCATGAACGATAGACTGGACAAAGAAAATGTGGTACATATACACCATGGAATACTACACAGCCATAAAAATGATGAGTTCATGTCTTTGTAGGGACTTGGATGAATCTGGAAACCATCATTCTCAGCAAACTGACACAAGAACAGAAAGCCAAACACCGTATGTTCTCACTCATAGGTGGGTGTTGAACAACAAGAACACATGGACTCAGGGAGAGGGGCATCACACACTGGGGGCAGTTTTGGAGGGGGTAGGGGAGAGAGAGCGGGGTGTGGGGAGGGGTAACATGGGGAGAAATGCCAGATACAGTATGCACCTAAAGTAAAATAAATAAATTTTTTAAAAAAAGTACACTGGCTACCTCCACTTAGTTACCTCTCCACTACCAGTTCTAGCCTTCACCTAGCCTCATAATCTAATTGTTCTTACTATGCTCCTGGCCTTTCTTATGTCACCCAAATATGCCAAGCTCCTGCTTGCCTCCAGGCCTTTACACCTGCTGTGGCCTCTGCCTGAAATGCTCTCCTGCTTGGTTTTTCACACCAGCTCCTCCTATCATTCAGATCTCATTCAAATAGCACTTCTTCAGGGAACCTTCTCTAACCTCCACCTTTAAAGCAGTCCCCTCATTGTAACTATCAATCATCCCCAGGCTCTGTCACATTACCCCCACTTTGTTTCTGGATTTTGGTTTTCTATTTTTTTTTTTTTGACTTTTCACTATTTGAAATTGACTTATCTATTTGCTGATAGAATATCCATTTTCATCATAGGAAAGGAAGTTCCATGAGGGCAAAGATAGTGTCTATCTCCTTTACACTTGACTTGCATCTTTTAGGCATGTTGTAAATGCTTGAAAAGTATCTGTTGAATTAATGAGTCTTTATAGAAGTGAAAAATATGCATGTAAAAACTAAAGTCAGGCTTAGCTTCAAACTGAAAAGTGTTCTGGAAGATAAAAAAATGAAAAAGCAAGCAAAAAAAAAGGAATCTATGAGAAATTAGATAATTTCATAATGTACTTTTTAAAACTTTCTTTTTTCTTTTTTAAAAAAAATTTATACCACATGAAATATTCAACTTTTTGCTTCATTTTGACTCCATGTTCTCAACTTTTATCCTATTGAAAAAGGGTTATGGAGGGCCCATTTTCAAAGAAGGACACACCTAAATAACTCCAAACAGATGAGCCTGAACCAGTTTTAAATATCATAAGGGAAAGAAATGCTATAGGCTTTTTTGGTGGCTTTAAGTTTTTCTTTTTAAACAAACCTAGTTGATCCTTAAGCAGAAAAAATGGGCAAAGTTATGTTTTGGCACTCTTTAAAGACTGACCGGACTTTATGAATATCTTACCAATAATACAAGATTAAATCAATGTATTTGCCCAGAGAAAATGAAGTTTTTATTTGAAAGAAGGCCCTAAAACTGAAGCAGAAGTTTCCGTTTATTTTACCAACTGGGACCCCGACTTGAGCAGTAAACACTTCCTGCTCCCATGGCTGAAGGGCTATATATTATCTGAAATAATTTCTTTAGTCTGTGACTGGAGGAAGAAAAGTGACTTGCCCTTATTTATCTTTTTTAGGGGCTACATGGATTTTAGTGTCCTTGAAAACAAGTGATTGAAAACAAAGAATTAGCAATAATACACATCTGTATGACACCATTCATCTAAAGATCACAAAGCTTTCTTGAGTGTCTACACTGCCCCCATCTTTCAATTGCTAAAGCATTTTGGTTGAAGACAGGCAATACAGCTATATTTGTTCCCCTTTGTGGCTTTGTAAAAGCCAACATTTTTTTTTTTTTAAGTAATATGGATGAGAATCAGTAGAAATTAGCAGGCCTCACTCAGCCTGTAGAATTAGCAGTAGAAGAGAGAATTAAACTTGCACATAGTGGATGGCTGATAGATACTTGCCAAATTCAATTTAACTGTACGATCAGGTCTTTAATATAAATAATAAAAAAGACATATTTGAAGGGATACACTGATGTTTACAAACAGGAAGAATGGAACCCAGGAGTGTTAAAAAACAAAACAAAAAAAAACAAAAAACTAATGTTAGGAAACTCCATTTTTATTAAAAACAAATTCTTAAATCATTTTTTAGTTATAGCTTTCAGAAGCTCTTGATTAGATTTAAATAAGGCAAAAAGGGTTTTGGTTTCTTTCTAGCTCTCTCACTTTAGACTTTAAGTCACTGAGTACCCTAATACTAACAAATCCTATAGAGAAAGTAATTCACAATAAATTTTTTTAAATGTTGTAGTAGATGATTCTGAAAATATTCATTTATGCCTAGAATTTTAATAAATATATTTTTGTTAATTAGGGGTGCCAACAAAATAATTATTATTTTATATTACAGTATAATTTTCTACCATTAAGATAAATAAGCCTGTGAGTTTTCAAAACAATATGTTCTACAGAATTATATATATACCCTCTGCAAAAATCAGAGCACGTGAGGATTTAGAAAACTAAAAGCCTAAAAGCCCAGGCTTTTTTTAATAGAGCTTTGAAAATACAAAGGCAGTTGTTAGAAAATCAGTATCGTTTATTGAAAGTAGCCATGTTCATTTAATTTTATTTTATATTCCACTCTATTCCTTGCACAATATTCTTCAGAGTAAACTCCTTCAAAAGTAAAGAACAAAAAACTAATGTGAAAAAAGCCTTATGAAGTATTTTCCAGGAGACCCGTTGTCTTTTTTTCCCTCCTCTTTCCTTTTTTTTTTTTTTTTAAAGCAGACTTTCTTCAAAAGAAGCAATTTTACATGGTGTGTAAAACCGACCTTGGACAAAAAATGGAACACAAAGATTAATCACTTGTGGTGAATTTAAACATGAATCCGTGGAAATCCTCCTGTTCTGAAATCCTCCATTTCTTTTAAAACATTCTGGTAATAAATTGCTGTGAGTTTTTGCCATATCCTATGTCCTTACTCACTGGGAACAATTGATGCTTGGAACCCATTCAACGATGGTCACAGAGACTTGTGAAAACAGGAGCCAGCTCAGCTTTCCTTTAAGACTTGTTTAGTGAAGTTATGCTCATTGACTTTTTATTCTCATTATTAAAATTCCTCATTAAACCTCCCTGAAAACTGAGTGTGATTCCTTTTACCTGATGTGGCAAAATCACTCTCATCCCTTCCAGAACCATTTTATTACAAAAGAACAATAGATTTCCTTGCTGGGTAGAGTAAGAGCAGTGTGACTAATGCACTTTCTATCCTACAGAAGGCCTAATATTGTTAATTTACAAAATCAATTCAAGGCAACCACTTTGAAGACAAACTAGGGTCGTGCATATGGATCTCTCCAGAAATGATGTGTCAGTTCCAAGGCTGGCATTCCGCCTCAGCTGGCATCTAGCAGTTTTTGCTCTTCCAGGCAATTTGGCCCTTGATTTCAAACAAATGCATCCTGAAGGCCTAATGCCAGGAATAGTTTGATATGATTTATGCTTCGTATTTTCTCACAACCCAGAAAATTTTAGACCTAAAAGACATATTTTTTCATTATTTAGCATTTGCCATGAGTCGTATGTAAGCCAAAGTTATTTTAGTGTCAAACTTAATTTTTCTGGACCTCTGAGTAGAGTCAACTCACCAGTGTTTCCACGTCTTGTTTGTTGCACAATAAGAAAGTTTTCTGGCTGCTTTCATTGATTTCCAAGTCCTGAATCTTTCTTTTCTGATGGTAAGATGGTGAAAATAACCTTATTTGATTGCCATCATTTGATGTCAAAATGACCACCACCTAAACTACTTTCTTCTCAATATGTTTCTTCTTTTAACCAAATTCATAGCTACTCTCTCTTACTTATTTCAAGCTTAAGGGATAGAAATAAGTCGTCATTTCTAGTGATTTTTAGGTGTAGGTGTATCCGAAAAGCAATAGTTGAAACCTTCCCAAATCTCTGAAACGACATCTGACCACTGCCTGCCAGGTCGCAAGGTCTTCTGGCTTCCCCCCATTTCCTCTATACATTTTTTTGTTATTTCTGAAATGAGAAGAAATAAATGTACGGCTAATTTAAGCAAACCTTGTCTAGTAAAAAAAAAAAAAAAAAAGTACAGTATAGGTTTAAAAAAAACCCACTGAATATTACTAATTCTATGTGCTTCAATTTAATACATTCACACAACACAAACATTAAAATAATATTCATGAAAAATACTTTACAATATTGGGGAAAAGCCTTATGAAATTTCATGAGATATTGTTAAGTAAGAAAATAGTTTATAAAACTATGAAAATGCAATTTTAATTTTGCAAAACAGATATACAGATATGCATAGCAAAAATACTGTAGGTAGATTAATAAAAAGTTGACAGTGTTTATCTGTAAAACAAAAGAAAAATGTACATTAAGCTATCTCCATGCCCACTATTTACATGGACTTCTTAAAACAGAATAAATATATTGCCTCATAATTTAAATCATAAAAATCTACTATGAGGTAATTTAGTCTCTATTAGCACACAAATAAACAGGTATGATATCACAGAGAAAAACTGACTGATACCCTATCTCTGTGGGTTGACCCTGACTTCCTTGCACAAGTAGCTAACAGGAGGGTGGATGATCCACAATGCAGTTAGCCAGAGCCATGTATTTACAAGATGAACTTACAACAGAATGATCTGGATTTTGACACCAGAGGAAGCATAACTACATGGTTTTGTATTCACTTCTGTTTGACATTCACAGGGATTTCCCGCCTCTTGCCTGCATACATAAACTACAGCTACACAGATTTATTTCCTTGGAGTTGGAGTCTTCCTCTTTTTTCTTTTTTTTTTGTTGGAAGGGGGAGAATAAAACATGTTTGTGGAAGCAGCAGAGTATATAACAAAAAGGAAAGATTCTGATATAGGATTACATTTTGGGTTTGTAATAAAGTAGAACATTGTACTTAAAGATAATAGTGCTCAAGTTCAGAAAGATTTTTAAAAAGCAAAATCTTCAGCATTTTGTAAATTATGCACAATTAACATAACCTCACTACTATATACATGAAATGTTTAAAAATAAATAAATAGATCAGGTGCAGTGGCTCACAGCTGTAATCCCAGCACTTTGGAAGGCCGAGGCAGACCAATCACTTAAGGTTAGGAGTTCGAGACCAGCCTGGCTAACATAGTAAAACCCTGTCTCTACTAAAATTGCAAAAAATCAGCTGGACATGGTGGCACTCGCCTATAATCCAAGCTACTTGGGAGCCTGAGGCAGGAGAATCACTTGAACCTCAGAGGTGGAGGCTGCAGTGAGCTGAGATCATGCCACTGTACTCCAGCCTGGGCAACAGAGAGAGACTCCATCTCAGAAAAACTACATATAAACATAATAAAATATGTTATATATATATATAGTCTCATAATTTTAAATTATAAAAATACCAGCAGAGAGTAGTTTGTCTCACTCATCTACAAACACAATCAGAATTTACAGCATGGCCTTGACAACAATTTTATTATACATCCTAAATTCTCAGTGACTCTAATTAAACATTTTTAATAGCTCTATAGTGAAGTCAATGCTTAGGGCAGTAGTCATTTGACTACTACAAATCATGCAAAGCTAAAATTTTAGTAATATAGCTTATTGGTTGATAATCCAGAAGAGAAATTATATTTTTATTTTAATGGGAAGAAACATCTTATTGTGTGCTTTTAAAATAAATTAGGTCTAACAAATCTACTAATTCTGAAAATTTACAGGAAAAAAAATCCATTAATCAAAATTGTGCAACATGAAAAAATTTCATTTTTCAGAATGATTTTTAAGAAGATAAAACTTTCAACAGGGATCACAAGAGCTGGGTTGTTTAACTTGTAGTAGAATTTTTTAAATCTGGAGGAAGGATGACATTCAAATCAGATTGACTTGTCAATGTAATGGAAAGTTACTTCGGGCAATGATCCCATTAATGCCACAGCTTGGGTGGGAAGTTTATAAGGAAAAACAGGAAGTGATGCCAGGGATCACAAAAGGACACTTCCCTTTTGACTGGAATGAGTATTTTACAGACCAAGGAGTGCTATGCATCCAGGGTGAGGCAGGGGGAGGCAGAGTGTCTCTCAGATAAAGCCTATAACTTGTGATCTCACACACTGACTTCAGAACCTGTAGGATACCATATCCAATTAGGAAAGAATCCTTTTTGTGTTCACATACTACAGAATGAGGTCCACATTAATGTTAACTTTTATTTCTCAATAATTCTGTATTAGGCATCAAAAAGCCTGCTACTTCTTGCCTACAATCATTCAGAGAATTAAAAAGTTTTCTCTTTAGTTCCTCTTACAGTTTTATTTTGACAGACAATGTTGCACCATTTCAATTTAAATTTGTGATGACGGTGGATTTGGGCATGCAAGTGTGACAGAGAACTTTTTCTTTCTCCCCTCCTTCTGCACCACACACCCACCCCTACGTATGTATGTAGCTGTGTGTGTGTGTGTGTTTTCTCCTGAGCTATGTCAAGCTCTTGGATGTGTGCCTATGGGGCCCCAGTGTTGCTGCTGTGGGCTTTTTGCAGCAACTATAAAATTCAGTGCATTATCCTCACCTTGCTATAACAGCAAACACCAAAGTATCGCAAAATCAAAGGAATTAGTTTAAAATAATTTCATAGACAGAGGTACTTAGCTTTTTATAGCTCTGCCTCAACTTGAATATCAATCTATATTAGGTCCTTTTAAAAAAATTAATAAAATCATTCCTAGGTTAGGAGGTAAACTTACAGCTAACTTTCTTCTTGGCAAAAAATCAGGATGCTATATATATATAAATATATATATATATATATTTATATATATACACCATTCTATATATGAGCACACACCCATGTAGCTACATATGTAGGAGAGGGCGTGTGGTATAGAAGGAGTGGAAGAAAGAGTTCTCTGTCACACTTGCATGCCCAAATCCACTGTTATCATAAATTTTAATTACATGTGTAATGAGATATATATATATACATATATATAGCATCCTAATTTTTTGCCAAGAAGACAGCTGTAAGTTTACCTGCTAAAAACTTATAGTTTACCTCCTAAACTTATAGTTAATCTAGGAATGATCTCATTAAGTTTTTTTAAAGGACCTAATATATATTATTCTAATATATAAATTCTAATCTATAATATATTCCAATTATATACAGTTTATTAAATATAAACATAAATAAATATATATGTTTTCTAAATATATATATTTACATAAATATATTTATAAGACTGGGCATGGTAAGCTCATGCTTGTAATCCCAACACTTTAGAAGGCTGAAGCAGGGGGATCGCCGAGTTCAGGAGTTCAAGATCAGCCTGGGTAATACAATGAAACCCTGTCTCTCCAAGAAAATGCAAAAAATTATCCAGGCATTATGGGGCACACCATTAGTCCCAGCTACCTGGGGAGGCTGAGGTGAGAAGATCACCTGGGAGGTAGAGGCTGCCTGCAGTGAGCTGTTCATTCCAGCCAGAGTGAAACTGTATCTTAAAGAAAAAGCAAAAAGAAAAGAAAAAAAAACTTACTTGCTTCTTTTCTCAAATATTGCCTTTTCAGTGAGACCTCCCTTACCTGGAATTTCTACCTATTCCTCCCACCTGCTGACACTTCATATTCTTCTTCCCTGCTTTATTCTCTCTTTGTAGCATTGAATTACATATAATAAGCTACATTTTTGGTTTTTGGTTTTTGTTATTGTTGTTATTTGAGACAGAGTTTCCCTCAACTGCCCAGGCTGCAGTACAGTGGTGCAATCTCAGCTCACTGCAACCTCTGCCTCCGGGGTTCAAGTGATTCTCCTACCTCAGCCTCCTGAGTAGCTGGGGTTACAGGCACTCACCACCACGCCCAGCTAATTTTTATGTTTTTAGTAGAGATGAGGTTTCGCCATGTTGGCCAGGCTGGTCTCAAACTCCTGACCTCAGGTGATCCACTCACCTTGGTCCCCCAGAATGCTGGGATTACAGGTGTGAGCCATTGTACCTGGTCAATAAACTGCATTTTTTTCTTAACTTGTTTATTGTCTTTTCTCACCAGTAGAAGGAAAAGACCATAAGAGCAGTCATTTTTGTCTGTTTTGTGGACTAGTGTATTTCCTGGGGCTAGAACAATATCTGGCCCATAGTTGGGGCTCAAAAATCATCTGCTGAATCAATGAAGGAAGGAAAGAAGGAAGGAAGGAAGGAAATTGAAGAAGATTAGGGAAAGGCACTCTATACAACAATGTTGAAAGATGTAGATTCTAGAATCTGGTTGTTTGCATTTAAAATCCATTTCTGTCTTTTATTGGTTGTATAACCTTAAGCAAGCAATTTACACTCTCTTCTTTTTCTCATCTGTAAAATGGGCAAATACTGAAACTATCTTGCAGTGTTGCAAAGATTAACTTAAGTAATCCTTATATAGAACTTAGCACCATTTTTGAAACAATAAGCAGTAAACAAATGTTAACTAATAGTATCATCATCATCTTCTTCTTCTTCACCAGAACCATCACCCTTGTCATAATTGTATGAGGGTAACATTAGCTAATAGTCATGAATACTTATTTTTAAATACTTCAGTAACATTTTGGAGTAAACCCAGAAATCATTTCGATTTCCCTTTACATGCTTCTGTCTGGCTACACAATCAATTACCTCAGCATCCAAAAAGAATTGTTTCCTCCCTTCCCACCTTCTTTTGTGAAAGAGTGTGAACTGTGTGCCCAGAAATTATGTATTTGTTGCCTTTAGCCCTCTTGGGCCCATAGGCTTTTTGCTATACTAAAGAGCACAACTTATGGAGATATTTCAAAAAAAAAAAAAGCCAGTGGCAGCTCCTGGAAGTCACTCTGGTCTGGTTTTGAATGGGTTGGGCTTAGTGCTCACTAAGAACACATCTGGCTGTCAAATCTCACAACTTTTGTCTGACATGTCCTTCAGGAAAAGAGCATCAAGAACTGGTAAAATAGGAAAAAATCACTTAAATTGCTTGCATTCATTTATCCATTATCTATGTATTTGCTTCATTCACTCATTTATGCATCCTTTTCTTCTATATATTTTTACCCTGTCCAAAAGGCATTACGGTAATACAAAGGTAAATCAGACTTCAGCTCTGTCACCAGGCAGTTTGGCCTTTCCACTATGGCACCAATGAAAGGCAGGCTAGAAACCTGAATGAAATGCTTTCTTGTTGTTATCTTCTGATATTCTAGTCTTGCATTATAGTTGCTCCATCATTGTGCTATCCAAACTGGTAACCACTAGCCATATGTCACTATTTAAATTTTAATTAATTAAAATTTAAAATTCACTTCCTTAGGTCACTAGCTATGTTTCAAGTGCTCAAAAGCCACATGTGGCTAGAGACTACCTCACCGGAGAACGCGGACAGAGAACATTCCCATCACCACAGAAAGTTCTATGAGTCAGTGTTGTGCCACAGAATATGACTTACTCATCAACTTCTAAGTGGTAAAGAATTTTCTGAGGTCCAACATAATCGGATATTAGCTAGCTTATTAAAGCAAACTTAATTGAAATGGTGAGAAATAATCATTAGCAGAGATTCTGAATTAGTTTAAAGGTAGCTATGGTTTTGAAATTAATTCCAAACACTAGCTGCCCTCAGTACCTTGTTACAGCCTCTTATTCCTGCCATTAGACAACAGCAAACCCCACATATGGTGCCCTGACTGGTCACATGATTTTTTAATATCCACATGATGGCACTAAAATGGCCTATTAGATTTACAGTGTCATTAACCTTCCAAAATAAAAATGAGAGTCTGCTCTGGCAGGGGGAAAAAAAAGTGTGAGTGCTGTTGGGTTTTGGGTAACCAGTCTATGAGGAAATGCTGACAGGGGTCAGTGTGACATCATCTTTCATTCCGCCCCAAAGCTGTCAGGCCCTCCCCAGATGTCTGAAACGCAGATATAAATTTTCATTATCCAGCAGCAAAGGGCCAGAGGTACACCAAACGAATTTTTTACCAATCAAATTATAGCTAGTTGCCAGATTAAGTGTAAACACTAATTTTGTGAAGTTTTCTTCTGGTCATTTATCTCCAACTCCATAAAGTAACCTTGCTGAAGCTGGAAAGATTTCTAAATCAAATTATCGTTTTCTTAATCTTGTTGCAGACACTGCAAAATTGAATAAAAAGAAATTCCATTAATAATGAACGGTGCCCTCTTTCATGGAACAATTAGATTTTTGTTCACATTTTCTAAAAGAACATGCAAAGCAAGGACATACTAAGGGATCACAGAAGAACCATTCTGGGCCTCAGTTTCCCCATCTATAAAATGGTGAGACTGGATACAGTGATAACTAATTCCATGGTATAAGAATGACTCTAAGTATCTCTGCTTCCACACTGGCAAATTTCATTTCCAAAATCCTATATTTTTAACAGGAGGTTTGAAGATAAAGTAACTTCCAATTAAAAAATGTGATAGGTTATAAAGTTCAACTAGATATTTATTGCTTGGAAATTAGAACTCATTTCTTGGAATTAGAACCCTTGGAAATAATGTGACAAATGGTATAGTTTGTTATAGTTCTACTTTAATGTGAAAATAATTACAGTTATACCGTAATAGAACAAATACTCTATTACTGATAGTAATAATACTACAATAGCCAACCACTTGATTTAACAATATGTACATAGGAAATGCTATTCATGCTTTACTCTGAAAGTCACCAACTCCATCTCCTCTGGTTTGGATTATGAGCCCCTCTTTTCTTCCTCAAGTTCCAAGCAACTAGTAGTGACTCTCATGAGCTCAGCTGGAACCTCCTGTAGGTTAAGCGCTTGGCCAAGAGAAGCAGAGCCACCTGGAGCTCCTGCCGTGGTTAAACCCCAAAACCTTTTCACAAGAAAAGGAAGAGTGGATTCAGATTTTTTTCTGAGCCACTGGAATGCTCTAGTTGATTACCGTGCCATAGATTTCTTTCTATGCCCCACTGACGGGGGTGCCTTTCATCTAGGATGTGGTGTGGTATCCATACTAAGGGCATGATGGGGAGCTATCTCAAAGGTAAAAGAGGAAATAATCTGAGAGGAGATACAGAACATCAGCTCCTGCTGGGCCCATTTCAAGCTTTCCTTCCCCTTTGCCCTTAATCACCGACAATACTGCTCCTGAAGTCTGCATTCTAGAAGCACCAAGGAGTGTCTATGGTCTATGGAAGTAAAAAGGCCTGGCAGTGATGGAGCATGCAATAACAGGTGAGTGGACGGAAATTCAAAGCAATGGCAAGAAGTCAGATTAAGCTGCAGTGATCATCCAACACAATGCAAACCCAAATGGGTTATTCCGGTGTTTGAATGGCTTGAGGGGGATGTCATGGCAACCTAATGTTCTCCAAGCCCAGCTCCATCACATTTCCCAGGCCACTGTCATCTACATAGAGAAAAGCACAGTTCTGTCCCAAGTCTATGTTTCTTTAGAATAGCCTTTCCTTCCGTCATCATCTTCAGATACACCGGGAAACCTCACAATAAAAAAACTGAGTGTCCATTGGGAATGAGAATAAGGGAGAGAAATAATTCCCCAGTCTTCACAAATGCTGAGATAGCTCATTGTTTGTAGTATGACTTAATTTTTAAATAGTTGGCCTGAGTTTAAAATGTATGGCATTCATTATCTACCAGGGACTTAGAAACAAGGCAAGGGGGTTCCATAGAGAATCAAGAAACCTGAAAAGCCCTATGGGCTGTAAGGCCATCCAGCACTTGGCTAACAGTGCAGCAATCTGTTGAGTCGAGCATAAACGAAGGATACAAATTAGATTTCCCCTGAAAGCCACAAGATTAAACATTAGGGGGCAAGTTCTTGGCAAAATGTATGCGTGTATTTTCCAAAACCAAGTTTTTAAAAAAGTTCACAAAGTCTGTTAAATACATTGGTCAGATTTTTCTCATACTTAAATATTTGCCTAACTTAAAGAAACATAATTTTCAGGTATGTCAAAGCAGAGATGATACTGATAATGCTAACAAATTTATTGATCGAGAGGGCTCCAAAAAGAGTTTTATAAAGACTGTAATTTAGCATCATTATGTGAATTTTAGCATAAGATCTACTTAACTATATAATAATAAGAATATAGACACTACGAGAAAAATTTTAAATGTATCCTAAAGGTAAGTGGAGAGGTATTTGGGTTTTATGTTTTGTATCACATAGTCTGTAAAGAACCAATGTTAGTTAAGTAGAGATTCTGCTGCCCTGGCTGCTTAGAGGGACATGTCTGGACTTCACCATATCCAAACCAATGGGGATAGAGTGGGTGGAGGTGGGCCAAGGAGAGTCAGGATGACTGTTTGTGACTCTTGAAGCACGTATGAGAGAAAAAGCTCTGTCTTATCAAACACTAGTGATCTTAGCTGTATCTTCTCTCAAAAACTCCACATCAAATTCAAAAACAGGGCCCATACCCAAAGGTATCCTGAACTACATTCTCTTCTGGCAGACAAAGACGAAACATTAGGCAGCTCTCCTAAGACCCTGGCTTTAAGGGCCATGGACTGGTAAGGGAAATAAGTAACCTACAAAGAGAATAGTTCCAAAAATTATCTGTGAGGTAGAAGAAGAGAAATCAACCAAGGGCTCCTTATTTTATTACATAAACTTTCATTGTCTCTTTAACATTAATTAACTTAACAAATAATTTCTGAGCACATCCCCATCTTGCCTAACCTAGGTGGCCACTTATCTCCTTGTTCTTTTCAAAGTATGTCCTCACCACTCCTGCCTCACAATTCTTTTCTAATCCTAGTGCAAAGAAGTAAACTAAACATTATGGGTGACCCTGGATACATTAAAGGTAACCTTGAACACTACTCTTAGTGTTCATTGTATCTACTATCACCTGGACAAAAAACAAATAAGAATAGAAGTGGAGTGTGAGTTTCCACAGGGCCTATACTCCCTAAGAATAAGTTTTCCTAAAACTATTAGAGACATGAATAAAGGAATTTGTGTAAAAAGTGCATATGAAGTAGTTTATCAATTTAAACTTTGTGAATTACATAGATTTTATTTCATAAACCTTAACAATACATCTTTTCTGGAACTTCTCCACATTGGTTCTACGACTGGAGATAATATTTATCAAATATTTACTGTGGGCCAAGGAGGTACAGATATTCTTCTCATTTTATATATGAGAAAATCAAGTGACAACTTGCCCAAGGTCCTAAAACCAACACCATAACATGGAATTAAAACTAGATTTGTTTCCCTTTAGACATCTATATAAAATGTAGATGTTTTCTCTTTGTTTAAACAATGATCAACAATGAAAAGGGGAAATCAAAGGAGTTCCTCAGGTTTCACTTGCAGAGGTCTTACCCAAAGTGCTTATCAACTTCCTCCTCTACTGTAGTCTGTACAACCGACTTGTGCGGCATCTTGAAACTTCAATAAAAACATTTATGGAAGAAATATTTTGTTTTGTTTTGTTTTGTTTTGTATACAGGGCAGTGGCAGGAGAATCTCTGAAGTCATTTGATTTGAGAGATGTTCATAGGCTATAAAAGGAAACCTTGCTCCATGTGTAAGAGGTATCTAACTTCATCCATCTTTAGTTTTTTCACTATGTGACCTTAGGCAAGTCACTGGCTGGAAACTGCAGCTTCCTTTTGTGAAGAGGAATATTTGGGCAATTTAGTCAAATTCACTATTTTATAAACTAGTCACGGTGATGGATTTCTAGAGAAAGGTGACAGCAGGCCCAGATTGTCCACAGTACAAATATTAGCAATAGGTCACTAATGGGAAAAAGGACTAGATCATTTTTACTGAACAACAAAATAAATATAAACATTTTACCATCTGAGAAAAAGCAAAATGCAAACTATTCTTATAATATTTTTATTATAAAATATACTCAGAGAGAGAGAGAGCAGGTACACATATAAACAAATTCCAAATATCATAATTCTTACTTTTAAAATTCTGTCTCCTATCTGTTGTAATTTTGGTATGATATCCTATTTTTCCTACACCAGAAATTTATTTGCCAAATGAGCTATAGAGTAAATGTTTCTAGCTGAGAAATGCTGTCTAGGTTTTCTTTTCTCTGTATCAGATCATAAGAACTGGTAGGTATTAGTGGGATTGTTTTTCTGGTTATGGGGACAGAGATCTCATGAACAGGCTCTGACTCCAACCAGCTGCCATAAAGTAGCACATTTGAGCCAAACTTTGCATTTCCTGACTGGCAGGCTGGACACAAACTTTTGTCCAAGAAATGTGTTGGAAAGAGGGAGTGGGTGAAAGTCATTGATATAGATGCAGAACTGTGCAAACCATGGAATAAAATGCTTATTTTAAAAAGGAAACAAGATTAGGAAAATGACAACATTTCAAGAGGCACATTCAAGATGTGTTTTCAGAAGTGGGAATCTGCACATAGAAGGCAGGAAGGCAGCAGGACCAAACTTGGTACTTTGTTGCTGTGAAAGTGAGCCCAAAACAAAGGGTGGGTTTGGAGCAGTGTCCCTGCTGGGAACCACTGTTTTCTCATCCGAAAGTCTTTCTCCCACAGCTCAAGAACAATTGAGACAAATACATTCAAAGGTCAACAGAACAGACAATGCTGGGAACACCAGAGAACCTAGTAGCTAGCCCTGTGTTCTCATCACAACAGACAGAACCGACAATAGCCCAAGTAGCTACAAGCAATCTGATTACAACAGTCTTGCAGCGTTCCTGAGCAGTTTCTGTGGTTTATACTGAGTTCCTCCTCTACTGTAGTCTGTGCCGCAAATCTACCACAGATTTGGCTAAACAGATGATTTTCTTAAAAAGAATTATCTCTGGTGGTTTTGCCATATTCCGGGCAATACTATACTAAACAGTCATCATGGAAATACTAGCACACGACCTGTTTTTTCTAACCTCAGTGCAATATCTGCTGCCACTTGAATTTGGTCATTTAAAGTCACTCATCATGCAGGGGTATGTTACGATCGAAGAATAAAAAGGAACTGTGAAGGTGGAGAGGACAGATTACCATGCTTTTATAAACTACAGTTTATGCAAAAAAAACAGTTTTTCATGAGGCTTTAAAAAAGGGGAGGTTTTCGTGAGACTACAGGAGACTTTTTCAAGAAAGTAGCGTATTAAAAATAAAAACAGGATAAAAATAGAAAAGAAATTTATGAAGGAAATTCAGAGATGTGATTATAGCATCACACTAATGACATTACAATTAACCTCAAAGGCATTTCCATGCAAACTTCCCCTTCCAACGTAAGTCACTCCAGCCAAGGAATAATCCTGTCAGCCTGAAATACTGCATACTTGGTGTGAGTCTAAAAGTGTTTCAGCTTTCTTCATTTTGTTTTTATTGCCAAGTTGGACAGCATTAGATGGAGCAGTTCTGGAGTTAGAAGGATACAGTGGTCTGCAGTTTTAAAAGTTTAAGGCTCTTTACGCTTTTAACTCAAACACACCTTTTAAATCCCAAACTGGGCCACTCTTGAAGCTCAGTCTATGCACTGATATTTTGGCTCACTGGGTGTAATAACAACGGACACAGTGAAGATGTTATTCAAAGCTTTTTAAATAAAACACAAAAACACTTGATAAAATATTGCTGATTATATGGCTCAAGCTTTTCACACTCACATATACGTGAGTGTTAACTGCACTGGCTTGGAAACACTGGTTCTGGCTTTCTAGTCAATGGTCCGTTTACTTACACTAAAACCTTCCAGAGGGGTTCCATAAAAGTCTGCTCTGCCGTAAAGAAAAGGCCAACTTTACCAACTCCTTATACAGGAGCTGAAGAGACTCCTTAGGCCTGTTGGGACTGTGACAAGTTTAGCTAGAAAGTGCCATCCCTGCATGTGAGATGGTTGGTGACTACCAAACAGGCAAGTGGAGGGGCAGCCGGTAGACACCAAAGAAGTCACAATAGCATCTCACCTAAAACTTCTAAACCCAAAGTCTCACAAGGCTGAGAAATGATGTTCTCTGGTCAGCCATGGAACCTGCTGCTTGGTCCTCTGATCAGAGAGTTTCCAGGGACTGGCAAGCCTTCATTCTGGATGCAGGGAGTGGCTGAGGTTACTGTCCCAGGTCAGCGATGGACACTAGTCAGGGAGTTAGGTGAGGGTCCTTAGAGGTGGAAGAGGCCCACTGAGCTGACTAAGGTCTGGATTCTGGTTGTAAATTCTGTTTCTACTACTTTCTGTGGCTTCTGGTCCCCTCCTGCAGGTCATTTTTAAAAGCTAAGCCTAAAGTATCTGAGTGGCTTGGGTAAGGTGGCTACTGTGGTTATGCCCTGAAGACAGCATTCATGAGTGTGAGATTGTCCGTACCTCAGAAGCCTCTACAACCAGGTACCGTCATGCTTTAAAACGCACTAATACAAGAGACTATTATTTCCTCATCAGATTCATGGATTATTTCTCTATTCTTTCAACTACAATTTTTTTTCATATCATAATACAATGTGGGTAAAAAGTATTGGCAACATCAAGTTGATTAAACAAAATAAAACTAAACGAAGAAAATTCCAAATAAAGGAAGATTAAACATGACAACCTTAATTACATTTTGAGTTACTTTCTTTACTCCAGAGATTTTTCTGTCAAGGAAGAATACTTCAGGGGGCTATTTAGGGACAGTACTTGAATATCCAAATACTCTCGTTGAATTTACTTCTGAGTTTACAAAAAATTTCTCAGGTGCCTTGAGGCAGCTACCTCTTGTCATAAGCCATTACCTCCCATATTCACCTCGTTTCCCACCAGGCAAGAACTTGGTGACCTCAGTCTAGCATCTTGACTTTTCTCTAAATTTCCTCTTTTAGTGCCAAAAAGAAAAAAAATCTGGCCCGCAAGTTCCCTTTATCAAGTTAGCTAGCTTTTTTCTTTCTTCAGATACATGGGATATGAAGAATCTTGCCTCCTTGATGTTATAATGATACAGTAATGTCAATTTATACAGCTGACCTTAGCTTTTCTTTGAGATATCAGGTCAAAGACTGGTGGATGTTATCAACAGGCCAGTCTTCCTAACGGAATTTTCAGTGTATCTCCAAGATACCAGTTCATTATGACTTAATTCTCAATTTTCTTATGGATTTATTAAAAAGATTCTTAACAAGCACCTTTTAAATATCAAGCTCTAAACTAAGTTTTCTCCTCTGAACTCCAACGCACACATATAACTGAAATGTTTTAATTCTGCTCTGAAAGAGCCCACAGCAGTAAGAATAATAGGTTTAGCCTCAAGATTTCTGCTGAAGAGCAGAAAAGAGGCTTCTACCTTTTATGGCCCATGGTCTGACTTTCACCCAAGCCTACTTCAAGTTTTAAATTTCCTGCATGGTCATTTTGAAGGTCAATCATTGGCTCACTTTCACAGCGGAGAACAGTTGCCACATACAGAATTGTTTCTCCTGTCTCCATTCCCCTCACATAAGATCTTCAGTGGTTTTCCTCACTTTATCATGACTTTGTTGTTATTAAAATAATAAAAATAGAAAATGTATTATCTTTTTAACTTTCACTTTTATTAACTTGCCATTCATAAACGTTTGTTTAAATGCTCTCTCTTCCTTCATCCTCCATTCATCATAAGAAGCATGCCCTCTACAAAAGATTCCCAAAATATTCTTGGTGGAAATAAAATCTTTGACAATTCTGGATGTTATTGCATCTATAGTTCTAATCTCTCTGATTTCTGACAATTGTGATCTTTTCCTGTTTTTCCTTTTGTTGTGTCTACTGAATAAAATTGGAAACTTCGCAAATGCTGTGCATGCATAAAGTATACGTGTTGTTCATTCTTTCATTTATTCACTTTTTCATTCATGCATTTATTCATCCAGAAAACATTTATTGAACACCTACTTTCACCAGATACCAGGCTAAATACTGGGGATGAGGAAGTCTACAAGACTCAAGAGTTTCTTGACTTTCAGGACTTATTCTGGCAGGACAAGAAAGGAGAGGCACATCATCATAAGTAAATGTCAATAAACTAGTAAGTTACTTACAACCTATGGTGAGTGTGATGAAGGGAATTCTTATAAATTAGGATGATGAGATTAAGAGAAAAAGAAGTAGGAAACTTTAGACAGCTATAGTCAGAGAAGTCCCTACTGAGGAAATGACATTTGGGACAACACCCAAAAGATGAGAATGAGTCTTCCATACAAAAAGCTAGGGAGAAGCACCCCAGGAAGGGAACTATTTAAGGAGCAGAACAGAAACCAGTCTGACAAAGTAATGAAGTGAGTGAGGTGAATATTAGGAGATAGAAGACAAATCATGCATGACCAGGAAAAAAAAAAAACTTGACTATTATTTCTTAAAGCAAGTTCTCAGGATTTTCTAATTCATTGTTTAATAAAATAATATGCAAATGTATCTAGAGACCCTCTATACTTAATCCAGTTAGGACAGTGTCCCAAAGTTTAGCAGTAGGGGCTTTTACCTTCTAAGCTGTTAGTCCTGAGTCTTGTCAGCATCAAACATTTGAGACTGGATGATGTCACTTTAAGCCATTCTTGACCAAGTTCTAAGCAGCCCAACACCGTCATGCATGGTACCCATTGCTCCCACCCCAGGGCATATAGGTCAAAATAACTGGCCAGCATAGCTAGAATCTCTAAGGAACTTCCAAAGCCTTTTCTCCCTTCTGATCATGTGAGAAGGAATTTACTCCAGGGTTCTGTGAATTTCTCACTTTTCTCTCAAATTCACCTTGAGTTATTCTAAACTTTGGTAGGCTTTCTAAAAGATCATACCAAAAAATACCATTTTGAGGCCATTCTACAACAAAAGTGAAAAACAACTTGGACCTAAGAAGCATGTCTTCTAAAAATTTCCAGCTCCACCACTGTTACCTATTATTTGCTGTTCTTCGAAGCGTGATATAAGCAAACCACAACAAAAGCTTTTGTTAGGAATCAATTTAATAACTGAAAGGCAAATCTTTTAAAAAAAAATGGCAGGGAAGGGAGACGCATCAAAGAACTTATGTATTGCAACTGGCATAGGAATCACAGTGAGCTGTGATTTTGGAGAGAGTACCATCAGACACACCAAGAGAGTAATGTGTTTACAGGTAGAAATGAGTTGCAGAGGGAGTATAAGAGACTGTGGCTCCACTTTACATAGGAATCTGGTAACCATTCATACAATATATACATATGTATACACACATATTTTTTAAGAGGCAGCATGTAAACTATGCTTGTGGTGCAGTTTGGAAATGAGAAATTTTTGAAGTAAAATTCTTGAAAAGATTCTTTTTACCACACCACTCAAAGCTTCAGTGAATATTTGATTCAGGCCCCAAACACTGCATGTTGCCAGTTTTTCTCAGCTTAAACTCTAGTGTGTCCCTATGCCAAGCTGATTTTAACAACCTCTACCTTTCTAAGCAGCCCTTTCATGTATATTTACTTGAAAATGGCATCTCAGCCTCTTGTCACCTCATGTTCTCTTCCAGACCATTCACCCAGGTCAGTTTCCTGGCAGGTCCTCAACAAGCAGTTGGGGGTTCTTCGTAGACTGAGCTTGGAGTAATTATGCTCTATAATTGCGGAGTCAAGGCCTGTCTCCCAGTCAGGATTAGAAATGCCAAGTCATTTCCTGTTTTCAAATCCAAAAGAAAGATAGTGACGCCTGATACTGGTTTCCTAGGATTCAATTATTGTGGGGCACCCTGGAACTGCCTTTGAAGGATTCTCTTTAGAATACCTGGGTATTCTAGAAGCATGGTGCTGGACCAACACCAGAGTATACAGAAAACCACCCTAGCTATCTTATTTGATAACTCTTTAGGCTATTTCACCCAAATTGTGGCACTCTGGGTCATGTGGTATCAGAAATGTCATCTGGGGATGAACCACTTGTTGGGTGCTTTGTAGAAACAGGAGGCACATGCAGTAAAAAGGGGGGTGAAAGATGCTTGGCACATGTTAAAGGGTAAAGTACCTTCTTTTTAATTGTACAGATCCTTGTATTTTACAGCACATTAAACTTTAAAAGGAAAGGTAGCAAAATTGAGCATCTGTTTTTTTCTCATATAAATTCAACTCCTAATAAATACTAAGCAGAGTTTCCTCAGACCCAGTTGTGGGCAGATAAGCAGTTCCATACACACAGAACTAATTGCAGCACTCTCTAAAGCTCACTTGACTGTCTTTTTTATTTCTCTGCCAGTGAAACCAGCTTTTAGCAATTGGGTTTTGGGAAAGATGACATCCCAGAAAAAGAACCATAGCCAAAATAAACAGGGTTAAGATGGAGAATAATACTAAAATTATTACTGTTTATTCCATACTGCAGTACTTTCCATTGTAAAGGGCACGCTGCACCTAAACTAGTCGCAGTAACATGATTTTCATGCTGGAAATGAACCTGCGCGTGTCTCCCGATTTCCTGACTATGGAAGAGTAAAATATATGTTGCTGCTTATCAGATTTTTTAATGAATTACCTTTTAACAACCACTTATTTCACTTGAAAGTGAATGAAGTCTATAACATAGTAGATAAGGTTACAATATGCCTGTTACATTTTATAGTGACAGCTGTATAACTTTTAAAAACTTGAAATATAAATGTGTCCCTTCAAGTCAACTTCCTATAGAAATGTTTATGGTATAATTTTATTCCAAGAAGAATATTAGACAGATTTTTGGGGTAGACACACAATTTCTAATATGGAAAGAATAGAAACAGACCTGGAAAAATGAGTTTCTACCCACCCCCACAGAGGTACTCTGTGCCATCCAAATGATGACCACTGAGAAAGCTATCAAGAATCATTTAGCCCTTCTCTATGCTGCTTTGTTTGAGAAAAATCAGTTTTAGGTTCTATCAAGATTCTTCCATACCTTTAAGTCAAGCAAATTAAACTGAACCATCCATTTAGTCAATTATGTCATTGAGGAAATGATGGAAAGAGAAAGAACAAAGACCGGAGATAGGGAGACATATAAAAGCAATTTAAAAGAAAAAAGGGAAGAAAAGGGGGAAAAAAAAAAGAAAAAGGAAAGGGAAAACCATGTATTATAAATTTTTAGCTGATTAAAAAAATCTAGTAAACTTAGTAAAGATCCTTTAATAATTTGAGATGGCTGGAGTGATGTGTTTGTGTGCTAATCATTTATTTGCTATTGTGTAAGTTAAAACAGTAGCCCAACTCCACTTCTCTTTTGTCATTGGCTCTTATTCCCGGCCATATATTTTACATGTCAACCTGCTCACCATATGTGTACATACTTATGCTTTCTTTGCCACTAATTGCTTCTTTTTTTGACAATACCATCTATATGTGCATAGTATATTGCTGTTTTTATCACTCTAAGCCTATTAATGCCCAGACTTATGGTTCCCAGAGGAATTAAAATTAACCAGCTCTCTAAATATTGTTCATGAGTTGGAAAACTCCTGTATTTTAGAATCTCACTTCAGTTGTTTTTAATTGGTTTGCAATATTTCACCCTTCAGGGCTTGCCCTTAGCTTTTCAAAGTATATATTTAAAAAAATTTATGGGAGTGATATGAAAGGCAAAACTTAGGAAAAATAAACACATCTTTTGGACAATAGTACTTACGCTATGATTTAAAAGTCCAATTTTATAGTTTGGTAGAGAGTAAACTCTTATTGACTTTCCACTGACTTCTATTATCATCAATGTGATTTTTACTCGTAAATAAACTACTCAGCGTAATGTGCTCTATGAGAAGAGAGCACAGGACTCTACATAAAAGCAAATTCTCTTTTGGTGAATTCCTCTTTTTAGAGCTGGAGATCCCCAACATATCATTTCATTTTTTGAGTTTGTCATGAAATGTTGCTGTTTATTTCTAGAATATGGAAAGAGACTTCCTTTAAATGCTTGGCTTTTGAAGAATGGTCACTTTGTATGATCCATAAAACAAATTATTGACAAAATGCCCCTAAGCTCCAAAGAACCATTTGTTAATGACAAATGCACGCACATACACACACACCTCTCAAGTATGAAAACAGTATTTAGAATTCCTCAAAAATTAAAAAAAGGAATAATGAAAAAGTGAAATTTTTGAGGAATGAAAAATAACCAAATAAATAATATTTCTTATTCTTCAAAAATAAAGTGATGGACTCTATGGATAAATGAAAACATAACTAAATTAGAACTACAGACTTCCCTGTTTCTGTTACCAGGACAGAGGAAGCAGTAATTTTCTTTACAAAAAGAACAAATAATGTAATAGTAATATCATATTTATGTAAAACAGAGATCACTTATGTCTTCATTCTTTTATTTCCCCCAAATGACAAATAATTACTGTCTCCCAAATCATAGGTCTTAGAATCAAACCATTTTGCTTTAAAAAAAAAAAGGGGGGGGGTGGGGACAGATGTTACTTGCCTATATGATTCAACTTACAACCTTTTTACCTTTTTTTTTTACTTTATAATGGTCCAGAAAGATACACATTCAGTAGAAACTGGACTTTTTTGAATTCTAATCTTTTGCTGGGCTAGCCATATGTGGTACAGGGCAGCGCCAGCCAACCACAGCCTCCAGTCTGCCACATGATCACAAGTGCACTGATGCTCTACAGTGTACAGTGTTGACAGATGATTTTGCCCAACTGTGGGCAAATGTAAGCATCCTGAGCACATTTAAGATAGGTTAGGCTAAGCTAGGATATTCAGTAGGTTAGGTGCAGTAAATGCATTTTTTATTTATGCTTTCAACTTATAAAGGGCTTATTGGGACATAAAACCACCCTAAGTAGAGAAGCATCTGTACTATCCAGCACATAAAACTTGGAAATGATGCCCAGCCATGATATTTCAAGAAGCAACTCTTTCTCACAAGTAAACTTTCTCTTAGAGCATTGCAATAGAAGTAACTAAAAATGACGTGGCTTTTAATCAATATTTACTAAACATGAGTAAATAAATAGATAAATGAATAAGTGGAGAAATAAAACCAGATAAGATATCAATCTAAAGTCTACAAGAGAAGAAATCTGTTCTCAGACTAATTTTTAGCTAAGTTTTTAACATTTCATATGATCTGCCATGTGTATATTTCATACATCTGACAAAAAGAAAAGCCTATTTGGAATTTCCCAAATTTGAGTGTTTTATATACATCTCAAAGAGCCATCATCGAAAAAGGATCACCCTGATTGATGATAATCAATGAATAAAAAGACTCTTTGTATGTAATAGATGCTTTTCTCTGTGAATAAGTAACATATATTTATATAATAACAAGTGGCACGTTATTATTAATTGTGAATTCCAAGGTTAAGAACCTTTGACTTTACATACATGACTATTGAGACACTTCAGCATGCTCAGACATTCAGCAAACTCGCCACTTGCTTTCATCTATACTGAGTCTGTCAGTTGACTTTTGACCTTTCATTTGGCACTGTCCTGTCATTTCTTTGGCTTCACAAATTTTAGCTTCTCACTTGACCTTTCAACTGTGACCTTTCACTTGACCTATGATCTCATAAATTCTGAAATCTCGTACATGTAATCGAGAAACAAACAAAACATCTGGATGAAGCTCTTCCTGAATTAAGTCTGAGAAGTTGAAACATAGAACCAAATGCTTCAGTAAGTAATGTAATATCCACTAGGATAATATGTAAACAGTAGAAAATAAAGTTTTTAGGATTGACTATGATATGGGAAATTATCACAAGACTCAGCATTAGCTTCTGTGAAAATATTTCTTTGGTCACATTAAAAATAACAATATACTAAGTCTTGTTAAAAATGAAACATCTTCAATGTAATACTGAAATGTATAATCTCATCCTCAAGCATGGGAGTCAGAACTATTGTCTGAATAAGTACTAAAGGATTTTACTTGGATAAAGATTATACAACTCACTATAGTATTCAATATAAAATAGGGTATTTTAAGTGCTAACTGACCACGCTTCATTACTCATTCTCCATTGCAGTTTTATTATTTTTATATAACTTGTCACCATATGAAATAATCTTCCTTTATTGATGTACTGTCCCTCCCCATTAGAATGTAAGCTTCATGAGGGCAACAAATTTGTCTGCTGTGGTATCTGCAGAGTCTCCATCACGAAAAAACATATAGCACTTACTGTTGTTAAATGAATATATTTGTTGACTGAACAAAAGAATGACTACCCTCTCCAAAAATGACTGCATATTCCTGAACACCAGAGCAAAAGTCTAAAGTAAATATACTAGCTAACTTTAAAGTTATATAGTTATCTATTTTTTTAGAAGTCCTGAACCATTTAACCATTTAAAATTTATCCTGGATTTTTCTATATTGGTACTTAACTTCACAAATTTTCTTACTCTTTACTATTAAGAAATTATTTTTTCAGGTGGGGCGCAGTGACGTGACTCACGCCTGTAATCCCAGCACTTTGGGAGGCCAATGTGGGCGGATCACCTGAGGTCAGGAGTTCGAGACCAGCCTGACCAACATAGTGAAACCCCGTCTCTACTGAAAATACAAAAATTAGCCAGGCATGATGGCGCAGCCTGTAATCCTAGCTACTAGGGAGGATGAGGCAGGAGAATTGCTTGAACCCAGGAGGCGGAGGTTGCAGTGAGCCAAGATCGCACCACTGGAGCCTGGGTGACAGAATGAGACTGCATCCCAAAAAAAAAAAAAGAAAAAAAATTATTTTTTCTGACAAAAACAAAAACAAAGATATCATCAAAAAATCTCAAATTAACAAATTTGGATAATTATTCCACAAATGCCAGCTGCAGCATGATTTAAGTCAAATCTCATACTAATTAGAATATATTCATGTTTCTTTCAGTAGATGTATGAATTCTTATTTTAAGAAACCGGTTTGAATTCACAGGAACATGCAAACAGTTTCTGAAACATGAAAGGGCATCGAGTTTATGTTTTGCTGCCCGAAATGACCGCATCAATTTTACTCTTAGGCATAAGCAAGCTAAAATTTACTAAGCCTTTCAGATTAATGTAAGGAAAACTCAAACAGGAACAATAAAACAAAACAAAAAACCCCATAAAGAAACCATTGAATAAAATCATTATTAAATAAAACAATTTGGAGGCAATATCTTCCAGGGGTTTAGCTAAAATATCCCCTGGACTCTGTTATAAAAGTTTGCATAAGGCATAAAGCTGAACCAGATAAACAAATCTGATTAGAAAGTCAACTTTCTCTTAAACAAAATCTCTACAGGAATTCAATTAAGGAAATTTCAGTTTGAATATTAAAAAATTAGAAGTGAGTTTTCACTTTCAAAATGGTGGTAGAAAAACAACTACGAATATTTATATCCACTATTTAGTCATTTAACAAAAGATTATAAACTAACTTATGCAAAAATGTATTATGATCGATCCTATAAAATGTTAACACCAATAAACCTAGAATGTCTCATACTTATTTAAATCTTGCTTGAATGTATTACATCTTCACCATAATGAGAATCTATAATATTAGATTAAAACTGTATATTTTTTGAAATGTAGAATAATTCGTGCCTTTTATGGGTTCCAAAATACTGAAAGAAATGTTACATGTGAACTGCTATAAAAATAAATTTTAAATTAATAACAAAATCAGAATTTTCTGATGTCCTCCAGCAAAGTTGAGTAAATGGTTCAGTTTGGCTAAAGTTTGAGGTTCTTTCTTGTTTAATCTTTTTTCCTTAAAGGTAATCAAAATAGTCAGATATGGTACAAATCATTTTGTTGGAGAAGAATTATGCCTGTGGTTTATTTAAATAATGTTATACCAATAAGGAGAACTTTAAAGAATATTAGAGTATTTGAAATATATGGAGAAATAAAAATGGCAACAAAAATATAAAAGAAAATTAAGTACGGGAATTATTTTGTAGATACCACTGATATATTGGACATACTAACAATATAATATATAAAGAATAAAATCTAAGTAATAACTAATCAAAAAGAAATTGCTTGAAAAGTTCACATTGAGGGAAAGCTATTAACTGTTTAGAAATACAAGTTAAAATATATTGTAATTGAGATTCTAATAAAAAGTTCTAGACTTCCAGATAAAAATAATATGAGAACTTAAAGAGATATTTATTTGGGTGGATGTCCTAATAAATAAATTAGCAAACTTACTATTTCTGCGCCATATCCTACATTAATGTATTAATGTAATCCAAGAAATTATATTTTTTTCTAAATAAGTAAAGAACAGAAACCCCAGTTACATTTTAAAAATTACAAGGAAATTAGTAACAGAAACAGTTGTAGATGCTGTAAAAAGCAATATGGAAACTTTGAGGAGAAATAGGACAGAGTATCTAATTCCATTGTGTTGATATAACAAAGCCCAGACTTAAGAATAAAAGCAAGGTTTGCTGGCTTTACTTATGCTTTAAGGTAGAAGCTTTTTACTACAAGAATTCAACTGCTGAAGTTCATTTCCTGTCTTTAATTCTAAACGAGCAATTTGCTGATAATTTCCTGTCTACATTTTCATAAAGTAGAAAGTAGAAACATGACTGGTTAAGCTGAATGTTTCAATAACCAAATAAATTTCAGCAAGTGTTGTTTAGGAAATTCGACAACTATCTAGAAACTGGTTTTATGATTTTAAAATGTCTGAATACCATCTTTCTCCCCCAAATGTTTGGAAATATTCTGAAGACCTTTGTGATTGCTTCTTTGACCCCCAAACAAATGCAGTGCCATTGCTTTGCCTCAGTGGGCCCAGAGCAATTAAAGTCAAAAGAGTATGAATCCCCTGAACTCTGAGCTGTTCCAGCATAGATGAGGAAGAAATGACCTCCAGCTAGATTTCGGCCTCCCTCCCCAACCCCCACCCTAAATCTTCATGCCTAAACCAAAATTTCTTTAGCTGGAACTTTTTATAGACTGTGTTTCAGAATTCATGATTATCAGCATTTGGGGTTGAAATTAAAATAGGGCATCATTAAAAGGTACCCATCTGAAATCTAAATTTAGTTGTCAATTAAGGATGAAGAATGGCTTGTTATTATTGCCTTAAAATGAGGTGCCCTCTTTCTCCTATTGAGATCCAAACATCTTCCATCCGAAATCTATTATAACTTCTGCAGAAGGGAAGCTTAGGAAGTGTACACGCTTTCCTAAGTCTCAGAACTTAGGGCATGAAGGCTCAGAAGAGAGGATGGTCCATTAAACCATGAAATGTGGGACAACTGAAAAACAAATGCCATTTTGTGCCTCTACCTGCCTCTAGATGCCAGCCAGTGGTAGAAAAGGAGTCAGATACTAATTACAAGGGGAGATTTTATTAGACAGATTTAATGGGAACAGATGAGCCCAAATCCCCCTTTTTATCATCTACTGTACACTTAGCTAATGCTTTCTCCTGTAAGAAAGGCTTAAACAGTAAGCACAAATAGCACAATGAAATTGTAATGCCCTCTCCGTGTGGACCTGGATTATTTCAGCCACCAGCAATGTGAGTAGCAGCAGGTGTTGCACTAAATAAAGTAATATAAAGTGTCTAAATTGCAACAGTGGAAGTACTGTTTCAAGACCCTTGTCTGCTTTTTATTAATAGTCTCATTCCTTCCTATCAGCAGCCACAACTACCTTTACCCTATTATTCAGCATCAATATTTTGATAGGCAAAGATCTATTAAAAATCAGTGTTGATATTTTGTGACCATAGTCATTTTGGAGTTGAATAAGCGTTCAATCTTCTCACAGAAGGGGAGAACGTAAATTTGTGATTCAGGAAAAGAGGAAACCAGGGGTTACAAAGGTGGAGAGGCCAAGTAGAATGAAACAGACCCCCTCCATCAAGTAAAAAACTTGGCAGGATAACTAGAAACAGACCAACCCTAAATCTTAGGGTTCATGAGCTCTTAGAAACATAATTAACTGAAATAAAACTAATATTCCAGTGTTAAATTTCACCTTAACATACATCAGCAGTTACAATAACACCAGGTATAAAGAGAATCAGAAACAATTCATTTTGTTTATGAAATGTACCTTAAGGTAGGGGGTAACATTCCTTAACACATTAGTGTAATTTCTAAAATGGAGAAAAATTGTTTACACAAAAAGAACTGTCACATTTACCTTACTCTTTCTATCAATAAGTATTACTTTTGGGGAAAGTGTACTGATCACTTATTTGAAATTTCTTGTAATTATACAGAGCACCAGATTTCCAAAGCATTTGTTCTTGAGAAAGGAACCACTAATATCCAGGAAAGAAATGTTGAACAGGAAATGTTTGACCAATGTTGCATCACAAGATATCAAAAGAATTTCACTTTGGCTACTTTAGTGAATCAAGTCAGGACATTTTTAATTTTTTTATAGTCTTTGAGCTTCTACAAAATAAAGTTTCCAAAATATTAGTGATATGAAAATTTTTCTAGAAGTTTCAATACATGAAATAAAGTAAAAATCTTCTCCTAGAATGAAATGTAAAAAGTATTAGTGCTGAGAGAGTAGATAAACAACATTAGTGATCTGTGAATAGCATTCAGGAAATTCCATCTATCTGATGATCTGTCGGCTAACTGAGCAGTGTTTCATATGTCACCAGCTAACTAAAGCTCCCATTGTGTTTATAGATTTCTTTTAAAGGCATTTTTAATACCGTTTTACACATTAGGAGATAGTTAATTTAGAAGTAAATGGTAGACAAACACAGGAGTCTTCTTCTTTCTCTTCTTTTTAAATTGATGTCCATTTGCATCTCAGCACAGTAACTCCACAAATTCCTGACTCTCAGGATTCTTGTCACAGGACTGCCTGCGGCAATCAGCCCTGGTTTCTTTTTGAACAAGCTTTCTTTTAACACTTAAATCCAAGGATGATTTAACAGAAAGTGTCTCAAGTCTATGAGCTACAGCCCCCTTAGACTCTACCCAAACAAAGCTACTAATGTGTGGTCAGTTTCTTGGCAACTCCACTCTCCGCTGATAACGCTCCTGCCTGCTATTCTCCAAGGAGCCGGCTGCTGGAAGACTGCTCCGAACCTCATCCCCTTGGTGCTCCTGATGCGGGCGATCCTCCGACTGCTCGGCGCCAACCACAACATGCTACCCACCGTGAGAGAGCAGGACGCGGGCTGCTCTAGTCAGGACTTATCGTCTATCATACTGATTGACGAAACCAAGAGTGAGCAGAAAAAATAAACACGAACAGAGGCTGCAGTGTATGGGCCAGTCAGCTGGGAGTTTTAGTATTTGGCCTTGGTGATCCTACTCTCATGGTAGGTTATCTTTTCCTTGTGCTATCATTTATCATAACTTTGAGGGCCAGGGAGAGAAACAAAACTACAATTTTTCTATTGGTTACATTCACTAGACTGCTTGCTTTTTTTTTCCCTTAGCACTCCTTCCTTTGCCCCCTATAATAATCCCGTCCCCTCACATAGTATTCCCTTATGAATGGTGAAATTAAATCTAAATACAGCTCTCCCCTTTTACTCGTATTCCAGCATAGATCATTGCAAGTAATTAACCTTTGTTATTCCATCAAATCTAGAATGCAAACCTACATGTTAATTTACTTAAGTCAGACTCAATAATAAATCTGCTTCTATAGCAGCTAAACTCAATGAAGATCCTGGATGTTGTTCAGTTATTTGGATTACTAACATCTTCTTTTTGAATAATGGCACTTGACTTTTTCAGGCACAAACCATGTTTTGTATTGGTCTTGACAGCCACTATAAAGTACTCCCCCAAGTGTCAGTAACAAAGATGATTTGTATGTGGCTTGCAGTCTTCCAGTGTTCTAATAGCTTTCTCATTCCAACCCAGAAACATGGAACACAGGGCAGCTGGTTAAAGCTGATACAAGCATTTCTTCTCTCAGCAGGCTATTCTTGCATAACCATTTATTTTGCAGAGTTTTAAAGTGCCTGAAGGATTTAATTATGTACATAGACAACCCCTATAAACTCTATTCTAGGGTTTTTATTGACTTTTGTGCTGGGCAGCTCTTAGGCATTTCAATTAAGTGTTTTTATAAGAAAAACGACAATATTGTAAAAAAAAATTCTTTATAGATACTTCCAAACAGGTTTTTTCCCCCTGTCTGATTGAATAAACTCTATTTAATTGACCAAAAAAATCCAGGTTAATTCAAAGTTTAGTTTTTCCACTCTGGAAAAACAGAGCATTTGAGTCCCAGACAGGTTTGTGAAAGTGAACCTGCCAATATCAGTGAAAGAATGGGCAGAGGGAGAACAAGATTACTTTGAAACATACTCTGAAACGTCACAAAGCTACCTGTTACTTAGGAGTTTGCTTAAACTGATGAGGGTAAAAACCTAAATGCAAAATTTTACATGTTCCACTAAACAAGTGCAGAATAATAAATTACCAAATTCATTTGGAGCACTCACTTGACAGGCCTAACCCTCAAAAGCCTCCAGGAGACCCCAAAGCCCCCTTTGTCTGCCTTCTTCAATTGCAGGGCTCAAGTATTTACAAGGCTTCTGCAAACCTGCCTTCATTATGATGTGGGATATTTCAGTCCCAGCAGGTGGCCAACAGGAGACCAGACCTGCCCGTGAAATATGTAATACTTTTTCATATACTTTAACCAGCAATGTGCCCCTCCACAACTCTCCTAACTGTTCTAATTTCCCTTTCTCCTCTTAATCTCCTCAGAAAGCCATGAGCTTGCATTAAAATCTACCTAAAACATTTCACCCACAGGCAATGTAATTCTGAAACAAGCAACCAACATTTCACAGCTCTGGAGTAATAGATTAATTTGAACCTAATGTTGCCGTCGTTTACTGCTGCAAATGTTCTGGTGTAGACATAGCCCCAAGGCATGGTGCTGTGGCATGCACAACTTTGGGAGCCGGAGCTACAGTTGGCTTAACATCTGTGCATCACATTTGCCATGTGCCTCATTATCCTGCACCCCACTGTGCCTACCTGTCCCCCTCAGCTTCTCAGCCACAGGCGATCTAATTTTTTTCCCCTCCAACTAAGAATCTTTGTTCTCCTTCTCACTTACTAAATTTTTGAGAGACCTCTGCACCCAAGCCGTGGGGATTCGGTCCATGTGAACAGCGCAGACCCTTTAGATTCTTAATTCTCCATTAGGAAGAGGAAAATTACAGCATTAAGTTTCTGACATGCCACGGCATAAATTGTCCCATTTGCAGAACCTACTAGAGTCTGTGACTAAACCCAGAGGCGTGTACTAAAGCATGATATTGTTGGTTTTGACTTTAACAAGTTTAGTCGGCTTCAATTATCTGTAAGCAATGAAAGAGTAACTTCCAACTTCAGATTTCAGAGATACCAAAAAGTAAAGTCTAGCCACAGAAAGAAAAGATTGCCACATCAAAAATTAAACCCAAGTGTCTTAAACTATTTAAAGAGTTAGCATTTCAAAGCTTATTGCCACAAACAGTTGATATATACAATAACCTCACCCCCTTGCACACATAAAAACAAAAACAAATAACAACAAAAAAACCAAGGCTTTAAAAATAGATGTAGTAACCAGGCCAAACAGCTGCTTAAATTTTAATCCTGTTTTAACAATAAAAAGTCATATGACTCTTTTATTGATTTTCCTTTGGAAGTGTTTTGGGTGCCCATTTAACGAGAGACAGAATGAAGATTTAGCCCTGCCCAAACAATTTAAAATATGCAAAACATAAATAATATTTGTTATCATTATAAAGGGTAAGCATAATATTATTAATAACAGAAGTATCAATAATGAAATACTCGAAAAACAACAGAATAGCCACATTAGGGTTAAATGTTGAAAAGCCACCATTCCTGCCACAAGATAGAAGAAAAATTCAAACCAGAGACATAAGCCTTAAAGAAGCCAAAGCTATGAATAAAGAAATTTTAAAACATTATCTATGTATTGTATTTGACAAGCTGGATTTAGACCTAGTCAACACATTAAAAAGGTGGCTTAGTGCTTTTCAATTGTTTATTAGTGTGCTAGCAAAGTACTTTTCTGTGGCTGGTAGAAAATTATTTATTTTTAAATAATCATTTTTGAACTAATAATTTTTTTAAAAAAATTAATCAAATTCAAACAATTTCTACAACCTGTCACTCAGATGTTTAGTCCCTAGAGGAGAACAAAACTGAGGTCTTAGGAGATAATTTCTCTAATGCCCTCTCCAAGTAAAAATATGCTCTGTTCTAGAAATTGTATTGGATTTCCACACTTCCCTACATAATCCTCAAATTCTACACAGTACAGAGCATTGAGTCTTGCACATTTCATTATATGCTTGAATTAATTTACCCTATATGGAAGTTGTTACCTTTACAGTAAAAAAGTCGCTATTCATTATTGAGAGTGGACAGATGGAACATGTTCAACTTAAGACATCAATAAGAAGAGAGGGAGAAACTTATAATCTGTGTGGCACGGCCTCCTCCATCTGGTAGTTCCCAGCTTGTCTGCCAATACTTTTTTTTCCAAATAAAAGTGAACATTTCTCTTTGGAGTTAATGAGACATTCTTAGACATTGACCCTGATTCTGATTTACAGATAATAAGCAACCATGCAATTAAAATATAATATTTTCCAAAGGCAATCCATATCATAGGGGAATATTTGAGCCTAATTAGAAAAAAAAAAAGAACTACTATTTATCTAAAAGCATTATCACATGAACAAAATAGTGTTTGCTTTGATAGATCTGAGGCAATTGAACAAGTTATTTTATTCTCTTAAAAAATGCACTATAAGCTGCATAAATATAACATTGAGTCAGTTAAGTGGCTGGTAATCTCTAACAGGAAGATTACATTTCCATATCCTTCCCAAGCCCTTACCCAGCAGATGACACCTGCCTGATGTGTGGACAGGTACATCCCAAACCACTACTATCATAAGATCACTTTGCTAAGATGCAGTACACAAGACTATCACTCTTTAAAATAATTAAACCTATCATATCTTGGTAAAAGTTAATTAGATTATCTCATCTATTAACTGAAACACTACACATACACTTTTTTTGTATTTACTTCTCCTCTCTCTTTCGTGTTTTTTCCTTATGTCTGCTGTTCTTTGCATTAAGCGATATCATTATATGAAAGACAATGGATTGGTCTTCATTTAATTGTGTGCCAGCTCTAGGTCCTATGAATAATGTCATGAAACACACACACAGTTCTCTGGCAATAGTCTATCATTTAAAGAGATTGTTTTGGGGTATAGGCCATTTTTACATGTTATTAAAATATATAACATTATTACACTATCACAACATATTGGTTAATAATAGTAACAACAATATATTTATTATTAAACCTTTTGTGTTGCAAAAAAAAAAAAAACCTTTAAACTTTTTGTATAACCCTATCATGGAAAAACTACTCACTGTATATAATAATTACTATCATTCATTATTATTTAAAAACATAAACCTATGAAAAATATGGAATAAAAAGAGATCCTTGTAAAGGAAAAAAAAGCTAACCATCCACCTAATACTTTTATTCAAGGATTAATAAAGCCTTTTAATGCAATGATGTAACAATTTTTGAGTTTCTTAAAACAATTTCTAAAACGTATAGAAATTTAGGCAATAAATATTTAATAAACACTACATGTTTATCACATAATCCCTAAAATGTGATGGATATTCTCTAGCACTTTTGGCTCTGAGAAATTTTCTAAAAAATATAATTTTACTGACATATATTTAAACTGAATCTTTGGACATTAAGACTGTCTGCACAAAATTTTCTCTAAATTACTTCTTTAAAATGTGATAGAATCCAGTTAAACCTGAAATTTGGGTCAATATGATACCAACTAGGTGACTTTTGCCTAGTGAACCTACATAGCTAGCTGCTCAATTTCTTCATCTCTAAAATGAGAATTATCATAATGCCTATGTTGTAGATTTGTTGTGAAGATTAAATAAAATGATGTGTTTAAGTGTTTAGGATAGTACCTGGCGCAGGATAAAAACAATATATTAGCTCTTTTTACTATGTATGCATTTAGAAGTTTCAGGTAATTCTAAACTTGACAATATTATTAGAATTGCATTACAATTACTTGGGAAAATCACTCCAAACCAATTAATCTGAATCTAGGGGGATAATTATAATGTGTAGCTAGAATTGAAAACCTGTGATGAAGATGTAGAAAGTCAGCAGATTTGGTGCCCCCTAAATGATTTGTTTTGTCTACTTCCTTGTGTCCTTCTATAGCAAAGCCCAACTCAGTGATTTGCAGATAGTAGATACTTAATTATCAAATAAAATGGAAAACTGCTAAATCTGCCTCTTAGTTTGTATTGCATAAATTCTTAGTCTAATTCTCTATATATGGTATAATATGTTCAGGGATACGTTTCTAGGCATTGTTCTAGGAATACCCTTTTATTGCCTGTCAATTTGACATCTCTCTATTATCTCTTCTTTGAGGACTATTCTTTGGGTACTGTTATGGTACCCAAAATTATGTCCTCATATATCAAAGCCCTAACACATAATGCCTGAGAATATGACCATATTTGGAGATAGGACCAACAAGTCATTAGTTAAAATGAGCTGTTATAATAGGCCATAATCTAATCTGATTAGCGTATTTCTAAGAAGAGAAATTTTGGAAACACAAAGAGACACCAGAGGCATACATGCTCAGAAGGAAGATCAGGTAGGAAGGGCATAGTAAGTAGGTAGAGATTGGCAAGCCGAGGAGATTGGCCTCAGAAGAAACCAAGCCTGCCAATGCCTTGATCTTAGACTTCTGGGCCCCAGAATTGTGAGGAAATATATTTCTATTGCTTTAGCCACTCAGTCTGTGGTACTTTGTTGGGGCAGTCCTAGTATACTAATACAAGTACGCTCATCTCTCTATCCCATCTATAGGCAGGTTCCAGCCTCTCTAGAGTATACCATATTTATGCCCTACCTTCCAGCATACTCTACAGCATATTGTATTTATTTACGTGTCTGATAGCCCACAAAACCGATTTCTTAGGCTAGGAATTATCTAATTTATCTTTGTCTAACCTAGTACCTACCATGTACTTGTCATGATTGTTGAATGAGTGGGTGAACAAATGAATTAACCAGTAAACACCTAAATGGCTACCAAGTCAAATTAAGGAATAAATGGAAGGGAAGCTACCATAACAGAACCATTTCTGATTGCATCCAAATCATCTCTAGCCTTGACATCTAGTGCCACGACCTAGTGCTACTGATAAATATTCAGAGAAAAAGACAGAACTACACACAATTCTATGATTTCTGGAGTACTATCAACTAAACATACAAATAACTGTTTGCCTAAGATCTGCAAATCTTCCTTGGCTTCCACCCCAAGGCAGAAGTATGGTTACTCTAATTCAGGCCAACTGCATCCTTTCTACTTTGAAGACTGTAAAAATCTTGCTGAGAGTTGAGAATCTAGCATGATATGGCAGCCAGATTTTTAAAACTTTGATCCTTAAAAAAATCCATTTTTAAATAAAATTTTGTGGCAATCAAATGTAATGGAGCCTAGATTGCCTTGATATGGAATTATGGAATTGTTCATAAGCAATAACATTTTGGGCACAATGGCTTAGAACACAGTTTAAAGCCAAATAGACTAGCATGCCACCCCAGTATTACGGGCATTTTATGGTTATATCACTCATTCATGGCACAAAAATCCAAAAGTTGGCCCTCATGGGTTACTGGTAATGAAACAACATAGAATTAAGATGAACCAATTTAAATGTCACACTCTCCCCTGCTATAATTGAAAAGAACTGAGGTTGCAGACGCTGTCTCAGAATCTGTTTTTTAAATACAAGAAAACGTTGTGAGCAGACATCTCATTTTTGTTGGTACTTGCATTCTGCATATGATTAAGCACAAACTTGCAAAGAATTAACCACTCCACCAACCCGATGGATCTGTTCTCAAACTTGCAGGAGCTGGGAGTGTCTGAAAGGGAAATGCGGGCTAGCGACCTGAAGCCCACTCCCTTGGGTCAGTGCATGCTGGGAGGGGAAATGAGCTACAGAGCAGACAATTTTCAGCATCAGTGGTTTTACTTTCTTTACCAGGCCTCACGAAAACACACTGACAAAACAAAGGACACAAAATTAATGACCCATGCATTCTGTCAATTGACTCTTAGTAGCAGTGGCCAGTTCACCTTAATTTTTTTGTTCGCATTGAACATGTAGCCCAAGGCATTGGTTAAGGTTCACTTAAGAATTTTTCAAAGGCATCACTTGGTTTTCATTCATTTGTTAACTGTAACTTCTCCTTTCTGCTGAGGAACCTGCATACCAAGTGAAGACCTTTATGCAAAATCTAGAAACAAAAGGCCAATGTTTGACCAACCAGCCTTTCTCTTGCCTCTCGAGTAATCATGTCTCATTCGTTAATATTACAGAAAATTATACCCATCAGATTTTTCTAGCATGTAAAATATATTTAAACCTTCTCAGAAATTCAAATGTCAACTCTCCGTTATTGTAGGGGAATAGGTAACACTGTAGTTTATTATTTCTGTGAGTAATTATTTCCTAATTATTCCTGTGGTCTTTAACCATGATTTTTGATGAAATTCAATTTGAGTATGCATAAAGTATGGCCAGCTAATTGAAATTTAAGGATTAACAAAAAAGCAGTATGAATTCAAAAAAGGTATAAATGGAAATTTGTATTTACATATCTGTACAAAGATTACACCACCCTTAAGATGATGGTAACTTTTTGCATTTTAAATTTCTTTCACTTACTGGCCAATATTTTGAGAAGAGTAAATGTTTCCATTTGTTCAAAAGTCACAAAGAAGATTCATCTCTATGATAATTTTGGTAAATTTGCTAAATTGCTGAATAGTTTTTCCAGAATACATATCTAATAAACACTGAAGCACCAATGGCAGTGTCTGAATTTTCTTCATCAAATGTAAAATGAGAATACAGGATGAGGCAACAGTTGCTTTCAAGCCTCAGGAGAAGTTAGCAATTTTAACATTTCTAGTCACAAAAAAGAAGAATATCAAGAAAGTTCTAAGAGTGAAGGAGTCTACTCTGGGGACATTTGGTAGTTTTTAACCAAGGAAATGAATCCCATAAAGCAAATGTATCACTTCTTTCTATAAACTTCTCAAACAGTTATAAAATATGATAGCAATGCTTGGTTGGTACAACTTCGAGCTAGTTGGATCTGTCAACATTTCCATTACAAATTCTTGATTTTCAAGGTTTTATAGTTCAGCTGTGAAAAGTTGCTTTAGAAAGAAAGTAGGCAAGGTGGTCTTTGCCAGGGGGTTTATCAAATTGAACAAATCTTTGTTTAGTTATCCTTCAGTTCTGTGAGCCAAGGTCTCCTCCCAGTTAGACATGCCAAACTTCCAATGACTTGAATGCCAGAGACAGGCTTTTTCTCTCTTTAAATTCATGCCACAAGAGCTTCTCTCATTCTTGATTCAGAAGCCGCCAGGACCCAGCTCACATCCTGTGTAACCCAGTGGGAGAGGAGCCACATCATATGTAACCCTGTAGGACATATGAATTGAGTCTTGGCCAAGTGTCTCCAGCATGAAATGTGGACCGCACTACAGAGAGACTTGGAACTTTGGAATACGTGTATAATTAAAACGTAGGCACATCACACTACTGCTTGCAAAGTGAAGTGGTGTTCATTTATTAAAAGCCCTGTCGACTGTGGAAGTGTGAATGTGTTTCAGGGCAGTTCTAACTACTCAGGATGGGAATCTATTGCTGTGCTGCTTTTAAAGAAATAGGTGGAAAAAGATAATCCAAACTGTATATTATAATATAATATGCAGATAATACAAACATGTATTCTATACCCATTGTGTAGTTTTTAGACACAAATTTATTTTATTGAGGTTGTGATATTGGAAATTTATATAAACCTGTTTTTGATCAGAAGTGGATAGAGTGTCATTTTAATCAAATCAAATGTAAAATTACACTATCATAAACGTACAAAAAATTTAGGAGAGATAGCTCTGGGCAAGATGATATCAGAGTTCATTTTAAAAGTGTCTATTAAAATGTTTTCTAAAATATCCACACATGCAGCAACTTTAATGTAAAGTTATTTATTTAGATATACTAGCCTAGGTATCTTTGACAAATAATAGTATAAATTAAACAAAAATTCTTCATAAAATGAGCTTTACATTTGAGAGGGGAGAGAAGATATGCATTTAGATAAACATAATAAAAGACAGAAAGCCTCAGCCTCAGAAAAGAAGAACAGAAAGTGTGTTCTGGTAGGTTAGAAAATGGAGATTTATGGGATGTGACCAAGTACAAATTCACATTAATAAAGTTCTATGATAATATAGTAAAATACTTAAATACAGTAGCATTGAAATATTGAATGTTATATGTAACAAATGTATCATTTATAAAATAATGTATATCTTTATAAACATTTTATATATTTAAATGTGACATCTATTGAATTAAAAATGCAATCAAGTCTTAGGCTAATTTCTTCATTAGTAAATGTCTACTTTTTTACTAGGAAATCCTGCCACACCAAACCTGTTAGAATATAGAACTAAGTTTATGTAGTCAAGCTAGCTAGCCTACAGAGGCACTAAAGGACACCACATGTCAAATTCAGATGTCGTCAGTGGTTTTAGAAAGGCAAAGCCCCATCAAAAGGTTTTTGTAGACAGGAGGTAGCAGAGGACTAAAGACAGGTATTATTTGGGTTTGTTCACCATCTTACTCTATTCTCAAACTTTGGATTTGGCAAAACCAAAACCGTATTTTACCAAGTCCTTTCTTCCTTAATTCTTAAGCCCATGTGCATTTTTAGTAAAATTTAACCCATATGTTTCCTATTCTTTAATACTTAACTCATCAAATATTTTTCTATAAGAGCCATTTGACATTCAAAATCCTTGTGAGTCTTAAAACTAGATTTTTAGCTATTTTTTAAAATTAGAGGTTCTTAGCTTCCTCCACAAAACAGGAAGTTGAATTCTGCCAAGCATAAATAAATGTGAACATGAACACAATATGTTAATCCAACACCAAAAGGATTGAATTGAGTTGGAAATAGCAACTTTATGAAAGTGCTTACTATATTTTTAAAACATGCCTTTCTGCACCTAGACAGTGACCGACACAATTTAAATCTAATGTAATAAACTTTACTAATGCTGACCAACAATTGGATCAAGATATATCTCTTCAGCATATAACTAAAGGAATTCTCAGCAAATCAATTTGCAAAACGAAACACTGCTGTTTATTTCTCTTTTTTATTCTTGAGCTCTTAGACTTCTTTTTCTAAAAATTATTAGGGACACAGAGCAACTGAAAACATATTAATTACCATGACCTTAAAGTTATATATTTAAATGTAAGGGGGACATGTATTTATGTATTATATATTTATTCTGAAAATAAGATGCAAGCTTCAGAATGAAAAGCATAAGATACATGCTTGTGAATAAGATACATGTATCAGAATAAAATACATGCTATAAGATACATCTATATATACTTCATATGATTTTCTGAACTTATATATTTGCAGAACACTTTTTTCCCCATAAAAAAAACAAAAGCAATGATAATTTTTGTAATGGCTTAACACAATTTCATGCCATCATATAAAGTCAACATAAATGCATTTAGAAAAGGAACCCTAACAAAAGAGTAATGAAATGATCTACCCTAATCATATTTATACTTCTTTGTACCCCAACTACATTTAACACAGCTAGGCTTGAAGTGGGTGCTCATTTCATTCTTATTAGATTAAACTGAATTGAATTCAGTGGCATAAATGATGAATCATATCATGATGATCCAAAGAATAATGACAGTTATTCCTATGAAATATTTAAGAATTTCTTGTCAAAACCACTTGTATTGGTTATTTCTCCTAACAATCATGTGATGCCCTTTTAAAAAATCAGTTGAAATCCTCTCTTCTGAGTTCTCATGGGCATCAGGGTACTACTCTGTTATAGGACTTAGCATATTGTTTGGAGAGGGAGTGAAAATCTTGGCATTAACATGTATAATCAACCAGAAGGTGTCACGGAAGCAAATACAGGTTGAGATCTATGTTGTAGGGAGTCAGTCTAGCACATTCAAATAGCACATCCACATTCCTTTCATGAATGCAGTTCCATGAATGGGTATCAACGGAGTTGATCCCTAAACCTAGGAACTGACTTTCAGCTTTTGCTCTAGCCCTGTTCTCTGAGATTCTCAAGCCAAGAAATATTCCAAGAAACTCTTCTACCTAAGACAGCAGACAATTCACTCAACAAATGCTAGTGAGCACCTACTTGTTATACGCATTCTTTACAACAAAAGTTCATATCATCTTGAAGTTTACATTCTAGTGATTTTACTATCTTAACAAACCATTTTTTCAAGGGGTAAAAATCACAGTTTCTATGCATTTTGTCTTTCTTGTAATATGAAAGCACATTGAGTTACAATTTCCTAAGCTTTCATGTTAAATATTTGACACTGTTTTCAACTAGTTCTGTTCTTGACAAATGAGATAATATTACTTTCAGATAACCCCTAAAATAAGGTATCAAAAAGAAAAAGAGATTTCTTTCCATTTTCATAAAGAAATGAGAAAAAATCTGGAAGACATTCCAAAAATCTTAGAAATTTTAGGGCAATGAAAGATGTTAGAAGTGGACAGAGAATTAATCAATGGTACAAACAGAAGGGCAGGATGACAGATATAGAAGTGGTGTTGGAGCTCATCTGCTCTAGCAGCAGCTAAAGCAGGACCCATGATTGCTCTTCTTTCTCATAATGCATGGCTTGAACTGCTGCTAGCAGACCGTGGAGCATGGCCACCGCTTCCAAAATATTCTAAAGGATCAGAGATCTACAAAACAAAAGGTTGCATACTGAAACCTCTTTGACATCCCTAATAATCCGATTTTTTAAGATTTAGATAATTTGCCCAAAGTTACACAATTACTATCTCTTCATATTGCTTGCACTGACTTTTGTAATTGACAGAAGCATAGGGCTTATAGGAGGAAGAGAAAAGAAAGTTGATATCCATCAAGTATCCATGACACAGACCTGGTACCATACCATAATTCACTAATATACCAATCTTGTGAACTGAGTAGTACTCATTTTATAAATTAGGAGCCTATGCAATCCTTCCTAGTCATATACCATCTCTAAACTGCTTAAAAAACAAAAAACAAAAACCCTGGAGACTCTGTGGTTTCTCTGCGCTTGTATTACCTTTCCAAAGCACTAGATACAGGAACCCTCTCATAACAAGGAACATAGGTAAATGTAAATTATTGAATGAAAGAAAACGTGTGGCTTGAGGGGAGTCTCAGTGATTAGCCTGTTTATATTTCTGTGTCCTCCCAAAGTAAATAAGTTAAAGGCATGAAATACTTTGACATCATTAGAAGTAAGATGCTATTTTAGAAGTTCCAAATAACCTGGTCTTCATTCACTATAACAGCACAGACTTTATTGGTCAAGTTCCTTACAATCATCGAGTGTTTGCATCAAAATCTTGTACTGTTATGACAACCATCTTCACATACTACTGACTTCTGTATTGTGGCTTAAACATAAATTCTCACTTTCTGAAGACATCCAGCTGGAGAGGTCACTTCAACTGCCAAGACGATGTTCCACAATTTCCACATCTGCTTTAGCAGCTCTGTCACAGCCTCATTACTAATTTTTTAATCCATTTTTAAAGATCATTTTGTTAAGTATACACCCAAGATAGATTTTTATTTATGGATGGTTTCAAGTTATAGATGAAACATGTCTGTACCTTATGTTCAGAATTACTCTTACCCTGGTTTTCTCAATAATTTGACATTATAACTAAATTTAGGTGATCTCAAAAAAAATCGGAAGATATTTAACCTATTTTAAATATTCATTCTCTGGTTTTTCTAGAATTCTGTCAGAAAAGTCTTCAAAAATACTTAGCTTCGTCTAGTTTCAAATCAAACCAATATAAATAATGGGTAGAATTACTAACCTGCAGGGAATGTCATCCTAAATTTCCTGGCGCTGGCTATGTAACTGTATGCATGACTGGTGTATTTACTGGAGGCAGTATATACTGTATAATGTTCCCCAAAAACTCATGTAACTAATGCAATATGATAACCACTAGGGTGCTACTGTGACGTAAAGGATATATTACAATTTTTTCCAATTCAAACAAGAAAAAAAAAAAAACAGTCCACTTTAATGGCCCTGCCCTCTAAATAAATACATTGCCTGCTCTACTGAACTTAAAATTCAAGGTTATATATGTCATCCTGAAGTAAAAATAATTCCCTGGCATACACGTTCCAGCACCAAGATATGATTTGATTCTTTGATCAATTATTTCTAACAGTCATTTCAAGGGTCTAAATGGCCATGATTTTTACCAGGAGAATGTAAAATAAAAATAAGCCTTCAATAACACAGATTTCAAGTTGGCAAAAGATGGAGTTAGTCCAAGAGGTGACACATTTCCCTCGGGAGATGTTGGATGTTGGTATCAATGTGTTTTAAGGTGGCTCCAGTAGATACACTCAGTCGTCAGTAGAAAAAGGTTCTGTGAAAAGAGGCCCGAGACAGAGGACAGGAAAGATACCAGAGCACATTTAGCTCCCTGCTCCTACCTCCTCCTACCCCCATTTCCATGATTTTGCAGATGTCGAAACTGAGGCCAACAGCTGTCATTTCCCCTGGTCCCAGTCCTTGCAGAGTAGGCATAGAGCCATCTCCCAACTTCTGAGAGGGCAAGATGCTGATTCTCCTGAAATAAGTCTTAGAATAGGAAAGCTAGAGCTGAAAAAACAGAAACAGCTTCACAGCAGGCTGCCAGGAAGACATCCAGCACAAAAATGATGGATGTAAGAAAAACGACTCGTAAGTGGTCCAAATGTGAGAATTCTGTTGATTTTTTGAAAGTACTGTAGTTAGTTTTTTAAATTGAATTAAAATAATATCCATGTTTAAAAGAAAAAAGAATGGGCAAAACAAGGGAAATATAAATAGATTGGTGTTCATGTACCTAAGATTTCAGCTGAGGCTAAAAATATACATTATAAGCACCAAAGAGTGTCAAGAGCATTTCAAGAAATTGGTCATCCCTTTCCACTTTGTGAGTAATACTTGGGAATGGGATAAAATAATAATAATAATAGCCTCTAGGGAATGTTCAAGGATGAGGTAATTTGCATGTTTCTTCCAGAAAACATTAAGCATATCCTTCTCCTGTGCCAGGATAATTTTGAATTTCTGGCATTAAAACTTAAATTCTCTACCAAAATTGATCAATCTCCTGTTACCACTCTATATTTATGTTGGTGTAACAGTTTATTCTATGCAGTGTTAGACTGAGGCTAGTCACCTATTTAATCTTCATATTTTTATCAAGGTCTTAAGGAAGAAAATCCCCAAATTCTGTGAATTTTTTGTACAATTTTTAGGTTTTAATTCCTCCTATTTGGGGGCCTACTCAGCCAAGGAGGGTGACAGTGAATGCTTCTCCAGAGAAAACTTGGATATTTAAGTTTATCCCCTTCTTCTTTCCCTTTTTTCCATCTAGCACATAGTATTTTGGCCTTTCCTCAACCATCAAGTAAAACTGGTGAGCTGTGGAGGAGCTGCCATAATTGTGTGGATAAATGCTTCCACTTCCTTAGAGATGTAACCTATATATTTTCTATTGATAGAAACCTATCTTGATACCTCATTTCAAGATATCAGTGTAACCCCTAAATACAAGCAAAGAAAATGCAGTATAAGCAAAAGTAGCCGGGCATGGCGGTTCATGCCTGTAATCCCAGCACTTTGGGAGGCCGAGGTGGGCAGATAACTTGAGGTCAGTAATTTGAAACCAGCCTAAACAACATGGCGAAACTCCTTCTCTACTAAAAATATAAAAATTGGCCAGGCATGGTGGCATGTGCCTGTAATCCTGTATACTCAGGAGTCTGAGGCAGAAGAATCACTTGAAGCTGGGAGACAGAGGTTGCAGTGAGCCAAGATAATGCCACTGCACTCCAGACTGGGTGACAGAGCAAGACTCCATCAAAAGAAAGAAAGAAAGAGAGAGAGAGAGACAAAGAAAGAAAGAAAGAAAGAAAGAAGAAAGAAAGAAAGAAAGAAAGAAAGAAAGAAAGAAAGAAAGAAAGAAAGAAAGAGAAAGAAAGAAAGAAAAAGAGAGAAAGGAGAGAGAGAGGGAGGGAGGGAGGAAGGAAGGAAAGGAAAGAGAGAGAGAAAGAGAAAAAGTAGATTCCAGAAAATGTATGACAAATACATTGGGAAAGAAATACAGAAAGATCTGGAAAACCAGAGATTAGAACTAGAAGTTATTTTGGACTTTATTTACTTACAATAATCTTCATTTTACAATTTGGAAACTGAAGCCCAGGAGGTGAAGTAACTTACCCAAGTCATAGGTTATTTTCTTTTATTCATTAAAAAAAAAGATAAATCCATTAGTATTTCTATTACTGGTCTTCTAAATTCTGAGTCAATTGCCATGTTAAACTGTGGAGTAACCACTCCTGCTCTAACCCCTTCATCAAACTCTTCTTGGCTCCCTTCTCTCACCTCTGTGCTTCTGAGGTGTCTTTGCTGTAAGGTTACTGCTCACTTCTACCTTTTAGATAACACTTATGTCAGGGATTATGTCTTGCTCTCTAACAACCAAGGATACACTCATCCCAAATTTCTGTCAATAGAGAGTGATCAGCAGAGTGTATGTTTCAGATCCACTAAATAATAATGTTGTTACAAACAGTTTAAGTATTTCTGCTGCCCTAATACCCATCAAGTCACTTGGAGGTATTTAAGATTAATAATACTGACTAGTATCTGTACTCAGTTAAAAGTGTATTCACACTGTATTCACATGTCTAATCTCAAGTAACTCTTAAAATAACCAAATAAAGTGGTCATTTCTAGCATTTCTGTTTTATAGATGAGACTCAGGTCATGTGCTGAACACTGACAATATGGCATCTATTGTTTTGCATACCAAATCTCAGGCTCTCTACTCTATTACGAATATGTAGCACTTTAAGCCTAAATGCTGAGTTTCTATAGCTGACACTATTCTTTATTAAGGACTGCCCAAATGAGCTGTGTCGTATTTAACAAACAACACTGTGTGGCCAAGGTAGCCAAGGCAGAAGCCAGGACAAAGAGAAAAAGGGCCCCATTTATTTTCCCTGTGGATTGTTTTCTCTTGGAGAAACAGTTTGGGCTGTCCTAATAGCTGCCACTTTACAACTCTCCATGGTTAAATCACTTCTTCCTACATGTCCGAAGATAGCGACACAGGCTCAAATTTTATGTTATACAGTATGACTGGCTTGAAGATCAGGCCTAAGGGCATGATGTAGTGCTATGCTTATGCTTCTGGATTCTATTATGATCATGCTTTATTTCTTCTGGCAAAATATTTTCTGGGCTGGGCACAAATGTCTCACACCTGCGATCCCAGCACTTTGGGAGACCAAGCATTTTGCTTCAGCCCACGAGTTTGAGACCAGCCTGGGCAACATAGCAAGACCCCATCTCTACAAAAAATCATTTAAAAAAAATTTTGCCTGACTACAGTGGCACACACTTGTAGTTCCAGCCACTTGGGAGACTAAGGCAGGTGGATCACCAGAGCCCAGAAGGTCAAGCTCCAGTGAGCCATGATTAATTAGGCCACAACTGTCCAACCTGGGCAACGGAGTAATACCCTGTCTCGAGGAAAAAAAAAAAAAAAAATATATATATATATATATATATATATATATATATATATATATTTCTGTTTCTCAGTGGAGGGCTTACGTGAGTCCAGAGGATATTGACTAAATTCATTGAATGAAGAATATGTTTGCTGAAAGCAGGGAGATATATTGAGTAAGGCTAGAGTCCTTGGAGCCTGGCAGTGTGGGCTTGAATCCCAACTTCACAGATCACTTGTTGTGTGATCTTGGTCAAATTTGTTCATTTCTTTCTGACCCAGTTTCATCTGCTGAAAAATGGGTTCTTATGAAGGATTAATGAGTCAATGCATATAAAGTGCTTAGAGGAGTCACTGACACACAGCAACTATTTAAATGTTAACTATTATGACTGAAAGTAGGTATGAAATGGGGAAAATGTTCATTAATCTCTAATTTTAATTTTTTATTAGTGGGTTCATGTCTCTTCATTTTTAGATAATATTGGACTCCCTGACATTTGGTCCACTAAATACTTTAGTCATATTGGTGTCAAAATTGGCTAGACTTATTCATCATATTCTAAAATTTGCCTTTAAAAAAAAATACCCAGTAACCAGAGTTCTAAAGAACTTACATTAAAACTAACAAATAAAACTCATCTGTTGTAATATGGCCATTTTCATTAAAAAGACATCAGTCTGCTTTGTGCTTGCATTAGAAATAGAACTTAATCTCCGACAGGCGTTTCTCATTTTCCAGTTATTCTCTAAGGAGCATATGTTGGCATGTATGCAACGACATTTTTTTTTTATTATTTTTTTGGCTCTGCACTGTGGTTGCAAATGGTGTCATTGTTCTTGGTTAAATCTGTGAAAAGTAAGCCTACCCCTCTCATTTTTTGGCTTCACGCTAAAGTAGCCTTTATGGCAAAGAACTACATGAGTTTATCAGTCTCTATTCACTGCCCATATTCAACATGATCAAAGGCTGCTAAAATAACTATACGTTGAGCTTTGTTTTCTCTTTTTTCGGTTTCTGCACTTGTCAAGATTGATAATACATATTGGAATAAAATCCAGATTTTTCTAACTTGGGGTCAATATAGAAGATTCTGAGAGAAATAAGACAGGATAAATATCCTGAAAGTTCCTTGCAGGCAGGAGAAGCAGATTTAGTTGTCACTTGTCAAAGAATATTGTCACTGAGTATTTAAAAGTTATACTTCAGACAAATATTTAATCATTAATGAAATCACGGCATTTATTGTCTGTCGGAATTCAGTATATAGATCGGAGATTAGTTCTAATGATTCCAAAAATATAAGAAAGGAACAATGAAAACCATTCCATGATAATAGAACACTTTTTTTCTAAGTAGTTTGTTTATTCATCCCCTTCATGATATTGGTTGCATAATAAATTTGCCTCTCAAGTTGTTTCTTTACAAATAGTATGAAAATTAACAGCCTCTGTTTGAAATGTTATATCCTAAAGCTAAAATAAATTTAATTTTACATTACTATAAGGGACAAACTGATATTCTAAAAAACAAAAAAATTTCCTTTACTAATACATCTAAATTATTTTTCTTTAGCTTTTATTCAGTAACAGATTTCACATACATGGAGCACTGTTATTTATTGACTAATTATGCCTCATGCCAAATGATTCAAGTGAGATGTTTACAGTTCTGTATAAATTAGCCACAGTCATCTTTTTCTTAAGTGCATGCAGATTAAGAAACAAAAGAAGAAGGTGTGTCAGGGGTACAGTGCCTGTGGTTCTAAGCACTTGCTGGGCAATGCCCTCCTGTGTGGTTTCATGCATACAAATACAGAAGTACAGACAGGCACATTCATTTTCTACATACTGACTCAACATGCTATCTACAGCTACAAAGAGATAATTTTAATGAAGCAATTGCCCCTAATCTTTGCAGGAAAAAGAAAGTATGCCTAAGTCCTTTGCAAGTTCTATCATTTGCTCATCAAATGTTTATGGAATGTCTACCTTGTGCCAGGCCCCAGTCTCGGAGCTTAGAATAAATTACTGGACAGAGCTGAGAAAAACTTGCTGCTCTCAACGAGCTTACATTCTAACTTCTAATAGTAACATGATGATTTTTAAAATAAAGCTATGCCACTTTTGGACAAAGACTGTTACTAACCAAAAGCATTTTAATAATAATAATATACCTTAATCTCTTTTTCTTTCTTTCTGTTTTGTTTTTGAGTCAGAGTCTTGCTCTGTCACCAGGCTGGAGTGCAGTGGCACAATTGGCTCACTGCAACCTCCGCCTCCCAGAGTGATTCTCCTGCCTTAGCCTCCCAAGTAGCTGGGAATACAGGCGTGTGCTACCACACCCAGCTAATTTTTGTATTTTTAGTAGAGACAGGGGTTTCACCATGTTGGCCAGGATGGTCTCGATCTCCTGATCTCATGATCCACCCACCTCAGCCTCCCAAAGTGCTGGGATTATAGGCGTGAGCCACCGCGCCCGGCCGGCAATATACTTTAATTTCATAGAACACTGGCACATATTTTGGCATTTAATTCTCACAACAAGAGAATAGGACTTTGTGCCTAAAATGCCCTCCCTGACCAAACTCCTACTCAAATGTAAAAGCTCAGCTAAAATGCCTCTTCTGGGAAGCCCTCCCTAATTCATCATGCAATCAGTTTTATGTAACACAGATGTTTCTCAGATACCAAGAAAAAATTGTCTCAAATTTTCCCATACTATATCAATTCCTACATTTAATCATCTCATTCCCCAGCTCTGCTTGCCATGATCGAGAGTCATGGGACAGAATTGAACCAATGGAATGTAGGTGAAGGCCATGGGTCACATTAGGCTGGGATCTTTAGAGTCTGTCATTCTTCTCCATTATTCTCTTCTCCCAGGGTGAACTTAGAAGCCTTTTATTGCAATGGGGTGTCACAAGAAAACCTAGGTCCTCAAACTCATTTCTAGAGAAATTCCCCCACCAACTAGCATTAGACATCGATTAAGTCATAAACTATTGTGCGAAGTTATGAGATTTGTCTAAGGCAGCTAACATTAATTACTGTGATTAATATAGTGACAGGAAAAAATGAATTTGGTTTGTTTTTGCCACAGAGGCACACCTTTTATATAGGAGGCAAGGAGTTACATTAAAGATGCTCCAAGCTGCTTGCTACCTCTGCAAGGGCTGGGGATGGAACTGAGAAACAATCACCACTTCGGCTCAGCTGCCTCTTTCTCTAACACTCATGTCTTTTCTCTGATCCAAAATGAGAAAACCCATTAATTACCTTAAATAATGAGCTGAACTTAAACTAGCTATTTGTTGTCTTTTTTTTCAAGATGAAAGATATTTAAATCCTGCCACCGAATATTGACAGAATAGGAACTCCTAGGTGTGAATCTCTCTTTTGATCATACGCAGAGCACTTACACACACACACACACACACACAAATACACACACAGAGTTCATTTTTAAACACTGTTTTACTTATTAATAGGATGGTTGAATGAAAGGGGAAATAGTAACTCTAGACCTCAATTAATTTCATTAGTGAATATTGAATAAAATTTTGAGCTCACTGTCTTAAACAGGAATTAGACTATCAAAGGTTAATAAAGATTGTTTATAATGGCTAAAAAGGGCCTGTTTGTTCACATAGTAATGTCTTTCCTTTTGTTTTAGCATGAAGAAACTGGGAATGTAGGGAAAATATCACTACGAATCCTAAACTGTCAATGAAATCTTGATTAAATAAAATTATTTTTGCTTCCTTTTAATATTTCAAATTACATAGCATATTGATAGATAACAAATGAAAATTATTTTTGTATTTCACAAGGAAAAAAAACACCATGGCCCAGAGCAATAGTGAAAGTAAATGTAGATAAGAAAAATGATGGTGTCAATTAGTAGGTAGAATAGGAATGCAATCACTTCCACACAGGGTAGATTCGGATGTTAGGTATTCTAGGTTTCAGATGTATGCCTCTTGAATCAAAACCTGAAATCTAAGTGGACTCTGCCAAATGCTATGACATGCTTGACTTCCAAATTCCTGGAGGAAAACTGAATCTAACAAGCAAACTGGGAAAATAAACACTACATGTTATTTTCTTTTCTATAAATTGGTGGTGGTTTATTGTTGATGTTGTTGATCTTTGTTTTTGCCTTGGCTGATGGGAAGCTGAAAGACAGATACTATACTTTCTTTTAGATTTCTTCAAAACTGATTGAATATATTGTTTTCTCCCTTCTTTTGCTCCTCAGTATTTATCTTGTCATATGTGTCTTTGTTTTTACTGTATCTGTACTTTTGTTGCAAGCTGCCTCAAGTGCTTTGTGGAAGTAGCAGTGTTATAAATCAATATTAAAAGAAAAAAAAAAAAAGCAAAGGCCAGGTGCGGTGGCTCATGCCTATGATCCCAGCACTTTGGGAGGCTGAGGAGGGTGGATCATGAGGTCAAGAGATTGAGACCATCCTGGCCAACATGGTGAAACCCTGTCTCTACTAAAAATACAAAAATTATCTAGACATGGTGGTGCATACCTGTAGTTTCAGCTATTTGGGAGGCTGAGGCAGGAGAATCGCTTGAACCCAGGAGGTGGAGGTTGCAGTAAGCCAAGATCGCACCACTGCACTCCAGCCTGGAGACAGAGCAAGACTCCATCTCAAAAAAAAATCAGTTTCAAGTGCAGATATTGCATTTCTGAGACTATCTAGTCTATATTGAGCCACAGAAATCAGGGGCCATTTCTCTTGTACCGTCTCATCCTGCCCACTATGAGATATATCTCTGTTTCTAATACAGTGTCCAAATTACCACATACTATGCTGGCTTAATTTACTTATTTTATACAGGTTTCTGAAGCCTTCTACATAAAGAGCAAGTATCAATTAATGTGCTGTAGAGACCCACCCTCATCCTGCCAACTGACAGCAGTCCTTTCCACAAACTGCTGTTCAGGCAGCTGCCAAGAGAAAGAGATTATTCCCATGGACTCTTGCCAGGATCCTGGCTGGAGACTGTGCTCAGGGCTAACTGTTGCTGTGAGTAGTTACATTAGTCAGTAACTCGAACTGTCAGGATCTCTATCAACTAGGATCTGCTTAAGTAGCAGCAAAAAAAAAAAAAAAAAAAAGTTAGCTAAAGCTCAGTTGCCAATATTCTTGCTATATAAATCAACCCCAGTTTGAAGAAAGTTTTTTTTTAACCTTATCCATGGCTACGATATATGGTAAATAATGGCATCATTGAGTTGTTCATTCTAAATCACTTCTCCACCAGTGGGTAATTACTAGGGATGATCTTGTCCACATGGGTCATGTTGTGGCTAATATAGGACCCTTTTCACAGGGCTCTGCACCGATAAGGTGTGGCAGGCAGGCATGATGGAATGCAGACAGAGGACCGTCCATGCTGTGCAGGCAGACAGAGATAGGCTTTCAAATAAGGGAGTTTCTTACTTGAAAATCAATACATTTGCAGTATCCTTCTCTATAACAAGAAAGTGCCGCAATTATTTGGTAAGGTACATACTAATGTTATTATGTCTGACTTGTAATTCTAAATATTCAGTTTTTTAAATAGTGAGAGAGTTTAGTATTTGACACAGAAGTCATCATTGGAAGATTGAAGTTGATAAGTGTCATCATGAGGTTCTTTTCAGGCTAGAGATTTGGAGTGAAGGAGTGTGTGACATCAGAGAGCTGGGAACCCATAGGCCAGTGGCCAGCCCTGAGTGCAGTGGAACACTAAAAGCAGGAGAATGAAACATTAAGTTCATAATGCATACCAAGTCAAATGCTTTAGGCGAGATCTGATGCAAGAGGATGGGTTCTACACCCAGGACTTCCTACGCTTTCTCATGCAGGTGGCATATTAGATTCTAATTCTCTATAATCCTTTCCCTTCACTAGGACCCCCCTCCACTCTGCAGTACTAGTGACCACGCTAGTCATGGGTAAGGTGGTATGAGGCAGCACTATTGTGCTATTAAGCAATTCTTTACTCAAGGGACAGAGTAACATTAACGGATTTCCAGGTGTGGGAGTCTTCTAGCATTATTGCTTCTTGAAATCTCTGATGTCTTCCGAGGTCTCTACTCTGTATCCTGTCAAGAACAAAATCTATACACAGAGTGTGTTACTTTTGAGGCAACATGACTGCCAGTCAGACATCAAGGAGGGCTTTTACTTTGGTAATTTCCTACTCTAAATAATTATGTTACATTCACATCACAATAAATAAATGGAATTAACTCAACAAAGGAAACTAACCTTAGTAAGAGACAAATTCATAGCCAGGCAGCACCATGAATCTCATGATCAATGAGATGTTGGCAAGTAATTTCTCCTCAGTGTTGCCCATGAACACATCTGTTAGTAAAGTTATGCATGAGTACAGTTACTTCCCCACAGCAAGACCTGGGTAATTATGTCATTGTTGGTCAAAGTTCTAAGTTACTTAACATGGGTTGCAATTTCAAGCTTTTGAAAACGGTGTAACCATTAAACGTACGGGGCAAAATAAGCCAACTATTTACTTCTAAATAGTTAAATGATTTTTGTTGTTATCTGTGAAGCATGCCTAGGTGTAGTCAGCATCAGTGTTTGTTTCCAGGCTCACTTCCAAGCCAATGGAAACAGTAGAACCAGTGTCTCACTGAATGTGGAGAGCCAACACAGCTCAGAGACGATAGTTTCTAAGTTTTCCTCCCATTGTTTCACTCACATAAAGCAATCTGAACTTCTTGTCCCATATTATATTTGGTCTTCAATATTGGCAATTTGAGGACATACTATTAAAGGAAAAACTGCTGTAAAACATTATTATGCTTTCAAATCCTGAAGTAGGTACTTAATATGAAATATAAGGGCCAGAGACAAGGAGTTGCCTATTCAATATCAATTCCTTTTTTTACCTTACTAATAGATACAGTTTTATTCAGGTCATTATAGGGAAAGAGAGAGAGAAGGGAAAAAGGAAGGAAGGAAAGAAAAAAGAGGGAGAGGAAGAAAGAATGGACTACACTTCCTAGGTTGCCTTGCAACTGGGTTCAATTAAGGATAAGCAGTTACCACTGGATGGAGACTTCCAGAAAAGCCCTTCAAAGGGGACTGACTTATGGACATGCACTATTTTTGTTTTTCTTTAGCTTCCTCTTGCTTAGAACATGCACAGCCTGGCTGACGATTTGCAACCATCTTGAGAATGTGAGATCATAAGGTCACACCTTACGATTCTACATGAGGAAGCCAGAAGGATCCAGGGTTCCTGAGAACATCATAGAGCTACCATACCAGCAGTTGCCTGACAGCCTTCAGATTTCTTTTACATTTTAAGCCACTCTTTTTGTGGTCTCTGTTACTCACACAGACATAATAGGGAAGTTGAAAAAGTGTTGACTGAGGCCAATGCCTAATCTTTGCCTTTCCATAAACCGTATGGCCTTTAAAACCTCTCCTTACATCTGATGGCCTTGGATCTCTTCTCTATAAAATAAGTGAGTTGGGCTGGATGATTCTAAGGAAACAGGAATGAGACCAGGATAGGTAAATGGAAGCAGGAAAGGGCTGCCCTTGCCTGCTTCTAGCTCCATTTAAGAAAGAGACCTGTGAGGCTGAGGGGGTAGGCAGTAGGTGATAAATTAATCTCAGCCCTGGGATGGAACATTAGCCTATCTTTGACAGCCCTGGGCCAGAATTGAGCTCAAGGTGACTGAAGTAATGCTACATTTGACTGGAAAAAAGCCTCCCTTCTGTATTCTCCGTACTCCCTACTCCTTCCTGAATACTTCCGGGATGTAGTAGAAAAGACAAAAGGGGAACATATTTTTAGCATGGTCTTTTTTTTTTTTTCAGAGTCCAACAGTTCTGAAGGGGAGCATACATCATTCTGTAGTTATTGGTCATCTCCTATGTGCTTGCCATTTACCAGGGGTTGGAGGAACTAGAGAAACATGAATAATCACAATCCCCATGATCCAGGGATGCAGGAAAAGGAAAAGCAGACTCAATTTTATCATACTCACTCACTTTAAGAATTTGCATTAATACATTTAAGCCATAAGTCACTTATTTCATTCTGGAAGATTTCCCCTAATGGTCAAGTATAGTGCACATTGCAAATAAGTACCACTAGAATCTCAAGAATTACTCACCATCTTCCGTTTAGTAGAGAGAATAATGCTGAAAAATTTTAAGTTGTTTTTAAAATTTTTAAACCTCTCAATGACAACCATTTAGTTATTATGTTATTCACAAGAACCAAAATATTGTATCTATGATAAACTCTATACAAATTTCCCAGGTTCCTGGAAACAATCCAAACAATCTTTCTCCATCTACAATGTCCTTTACCAGGTTGAAACTAAATCAACTGGGATGGAAAATCTTTGATAGGCCTTTCATACCAACGCAGTGAAAAAAGATGTATGTCTAAGTTTATGGCGACAAACAGTCTTATTATCTCTCCTCCTCTAATATTTAACTAACCTAAACACTCAAGGAAAAAATGTTATCTGAAATCCAACCACTTTATATACATTCACTTGGTCTTCTTTTGACAAGTCCGCCAGCTTTTTCTCACAAGTATCTCAAATACTTGTTTGGAAAGCTTTTCTCAAGTAGGTATGCAAACAGGAGGAGAACTGTTCTTTAGCAGTCCCTCCTTATAAGCCTCCAATGATGCTATCTTCTTGTACTTTAGTTAATGAAAAGATAAATATGATCTGTGCTGTGCCCAGCTGTGTTGTTCTTGTACTAAGGAATTCACAAAAGGAAAATTTTACATCATACTTTTATCAGTGAACAAGCTTGCTAAAGCAAATAGATTTCAGCCTCCTGAGTTTGCTTCAATAAAAGATTAAACGCTAATAGTGCAACTTACCACACTCAACAGATTTATGAATAATCAAAGTCTGGAGAAACGCCAGGCCATTTAAGAACATTACCTACCAAACAGATGCCAGTAGTATGTAGACATCTTCTCTATAACTACGCAGCTGTATTTCCAATCGCAAAATTCAATATTGACTGAATAATTGGCCTTTACAAAACATTTATTAAAACGCACCATTTATCACAGACCTGGTGTTTGTTTAAGACTTTCAGTTGGGGAGAGGGAGATTGAGGGGTGGGCAGAAGACACACAGTTTTTAATTACTAAGTGGATTTAATTGGTAAACAGCAGCAAGTCCAGCCTATCTTTGTAAGATGAAGGGTGTGAATTGTCAAGGAGCAAGGAGTTCTTTAAGAAATAACAAGAATAAGCACCTCATGAGAACTAGATTTTGAATAACACTTTGCATCTGTGAATGGCATTGCTCTTGGTGCACACAAAGCCCATTTCCAAGTGTTTACCTTCGTGTTCTCACGCTATTCCTAGATGGTCAGCCTGTCATTATGTTGCTGCGCTCCTTTTCTAGATTAATACATTCAGGCACGGAGACTTTTTTGAATGCTCTATCTACCCAAAGGAACATGTTAAGTTAATGATTAAGTAAGGGCCGAAGTCGGCATGCTAAGTTTTTAACTCTTTGAAAAAGACTGCTTATTTCTCCATCCTATATCTGTATATAGCTTTAAAAAGACAACAAAAATTGGTTGATTGAATAGAAGTCACCTATTAAATAGAAGTCACCTATTAAAAATAGAAGTCACCTATTAAAAAATAGACAATAGGAGTCACCTATTAAAAAATCTCCCTGCTAACAAATTCTAAATACATGTGGACAAAATACTTTAATTAGAAGGCACTGAGTTTAGTTGCAATGAACTCAAAACACACTCATGGTATGACTTGAGAATGAAAACTATCACTTTATTTTGTAGGTCTGCCATGGCAGAAAATGAAACTGGATTCCAGTTAATCTCTTGCCAAATTAAAACATGCTTCTAATTTGTTGGCCTCCTGCTCAATAAAAATCCTGGTCATGCTCTCTGTAATAGGAATTCCTCACCAAACCTCACCTAATGCTAAAAAAATATCTCTGACACCCAAGTATGTCTTAAGCAGGTGCTTGAATCATTTAAGATTTCTCTAACACCTAAAGCTAATTATTCTAGTTCTTTGGTGCTATTTTTAATTACATAAACACTTTTGGTTTCTTCAATTTTATTTGAAATTTAAAAAGAGAGTAGGTTTGTGTTATGGCAATAGTTAGCCATTAATTGGAAAATAGAAATGTTTTTGTTTAAATTTTGTCTTCCTGATGGCTCCATACATATATAGTGTGTGTGTGTGTGTGTGTGTGTGTGTATTTCACACTCAGTTGGCCCAAAACATAGGTGTTTTATGCATTTACCTTACAGAGTCATTAAAAAATAATCATTTCACTGTGCATATTCAAACACACTCAACAAAGAAGGACAATGTATAGTAGTTATAAACTCACTGACCCTGGTAAGAAAGGGACAATGTTCTGGCCTATATGTCTGGTATCAGAATCTGGATAGTAAGTGATACATTTTTAAATGATGGGTTAGCATTTAGCTAAGTGGCTAAGTTAAATTTATAAAAGCTGGAATAAAGGGAAGACAGGAATAGACATTCAAATAAGTGCAAAGTAAATCCTAAATACATGAAAAAATTGCTCACTTTCACAGATTATTGAAGTAGGAATTTAAGTTTCTGGGTTATACCTATATCTATATCTATTCACACACATATATGTAATTTATAATATTTATATATCTAATTATAATTCCACAACTTATATATTAAACATTTTTATCTTAAATATTAAATTGAGTGCAGGTAAAGTACACTTATATGCTAAAGCTTTGAAAACTGTTAGAACTCTTTCAGAAAGCAAGAACAGAAATTTTATAACATGTATATAAATATTAACGTGTTTACAGTCTTGATAATTCTACTGCTGAGAATTTTTTAAAAATACATATCAACCATAGGTAAAAGCTACATTCATTAGGGTTTTTGTTGTGGTGATGGTGTTACATTTAATAGTATAAATTTAAACCATGCAAGTAACTAACATTAGAGGGAAAACTAAGTAAATTATTGCACCTGGATGGACTAATACTTAATTACAACAATAATCATAAAGACTATGAAATAACTGGCCCAAATTTATGGTAAAATATTAGTCAAGAAAAAGTCGAAGCTATAAGAATATTGATTAGGTGGAGCCAAAAAAACTTTAGTGAAAATTATTTTTGGTTTTTAAATTTTTTATAATACTGTTTTTATGGTTTGAAAATGTTGGCAAGAATTTGAGTCCTTCTTGTCCACATTTAAGTGTGAGATACAATTGTCCCTGGCCTAACCACTTCTCTCCATGTAGACAGTAACAAAGACAAGTCCAATTTCTCCGAAGGGAGTCAATCCCAAGGTATAGCTGTCCCCACAAAGCACCATTGGAGTTGCAGTTAGTTTCCTGAGTATGTATCAAACTCATGCAATCCAGGTCTGGAAATCACACCTGCCCTTCTTGGGAGCCACTCCCTCTACATCAAAGGACTATCCTTGGCACAGTATAAGCAGGGTTGCAGCCCCAAGCCCTGAGCACAGCCACGTCTTCACATCGTGAAGCCAGATCGTCCGGATAAAAGGACACAGTCTCATCAGCAGGCATATCTTTGTTAAAGCACAGATGCCCAATGTTTCAACAATCAAAGGATCACTAAATTACCAAGCCAAGCAATTGCTTATGGAGAAAGCCTGGAAAGGAAAAGGCATCCTTAGCACTCCGATATTAAAACAACAATAACCAAAAAAAGACTTTCCAAGTTTATAATTTTTTTAAATCGGTGTTTTAAAACCAGATATGTATTACTCTTTTAAAATGTCTCAGGGTAACATTTTTAGCTCTGCAACAGTGCAGCTAACATTCCAAGACTAGTCATCGTGCACTGCCCATAAAAAAATTAACACCATCAAGGCCATTTTTCTGTGCTTAAGCTCATACCAATAAAAACTACCCTATAGGCATAAACTTGATATTTCTGTTCAGCACACATTAACCCAGAGTTCCTCAGAGTGTGACACCCAGGTGACTTCTGTGATGCAAATTTCTAAAAATCTGGCTGGAAACCTGCATGATTGAATACCCCATTCATGGCAGGGTTCAACCATTGATCTTCACTTATTTTACCCAGTCTGCACTTAGTCTTAGAAGATTAACCCTTTGGCAGGGTGAATTCACATTGTTAAACGAGTCCTGAGACTCATGAAAGTACATTAGTTCCCAGAGTAGGACCCAGGAGATCTAACGTGATTCATGGGAGTCAAAGAGAAGTGAAGAAGTGGCTGACATGGGAGCTGGGGAGAGACACAGCCTCTGGAAGGAGTTGAATCACAGATTCCTGGAGCTACAGAAAACCTTAGCAGTCACCTTAGCCCTCTCAATGCACCACATAACCAGTTAGTAGGACAAACTCAATCTAGCTTTATTTACATTGTCCCTAGAATATACTGAGGTAAAAGAAATGTAGACAGAAGGAACCTGGTCATATAAAAAGATTATATATTATTAAAGAAACATAATAGCAAGTAAGGACAAAATATTATATATAAAGATAATCCTTAAAACATTTTCTGATAAAGTCCTGGTATAAGTTTTAAATTACATCTGAATACTGAGGAGACCAACTTAGAAGCTGGGGTGGATGGCGACTTCCCAATAAGAATGTTAAGAAAGGGAGAAAGCAAATCATTTACACACCTGGCTGGCCCCTGTGACCTTCAAAAGTCAGTGGCTGCATATTCAGTTGCTCATACATTTTGAAAAACTTCTCTTTGTCTGGCAATGTCATTCCCCTCACCCCATCCCTCACACTTTTCAAATAGAAAGAAAAGGGTCATAGAGTGGGCACTGGCTGGGTGCAGGAGGTCTCGACCTCACCACATCTGGTGAGGGCAGAGGAGGGTAGACAGAGAGGACTGGGGGAAAGAGCTGGAGCAAGGGTGAGAGGACAGCAAGCTGGGCAAGGAGAAGCAGCTCATCCCCTTAACTTCTGCTTGAAGCATCTACCTCCCCCAGACACAGAAATATGAAAAAGAGGTAGTCAGCTACAGAAGAGGAAAATCAAGGTACTTTCCAAGGATTCAAGAGGAAGAGCAATGCACGCATGGGTTGCCTGTTTTTCAGCTGCCCACATGCTGTTTTATGTGAGCACTTAGAAATTCACAAGAACGCATTTCTACAGTATCCCTTTGCCACAAATAAGGCATCAGAACATCTGTTAAGAAGGAAATGATTTTGTGCATCCACGACCACCTGCATACTCAAAATCACAGAGATAGATTAAAAAGGGTGTATTTCAAAATGTTAAAGCCATATATGCTGTGTAGGAGCACTTTACCAACTTACCTTTGTTGCAGTCACTGAAGATCTCATCACAGAGTAAAAACCATCTTGCTTCCACATAGAAATAAGCAAATTGCATCAGTGAAACATAACCAGGAAGAGAAAAGGAATTCAACCGCCCCTATCAACACTAAAACTAGTCAATAATTATCTAAGTGGTATCAGTTATGTTTTCTGTGCATCCTGGTTGGTCTCTAAGTAGAGAAGGAACCTGAGAGAAGGGCTTGGGATAGCTACAGTTTCTCTATAGGAGTTTTATCTTAGGCGGTGTGTGTGAAGACTGGGGTGTATGCAGCGAGGTAATCTGAATGTTTACTGTGTCAACATTCTACCCACTTCTGGGTAGAATCATGGCTCATCCTAATCACACTCAGAGGCCCCATAGGGCAGCAGGAAGTTCCTACTTACTGGCAATTTAGTTCTTGGAAACCCTTGAAGAGGATGGCTTTGTCCCTGTGAGCTGTCATGGCTGTGCGGAGGCTACTAAGCCAGCTCATAGTTAAAACTCAACAGGCAGGAATGACTGTCACACCTCTCCAAAGCTTCTTTTTATTTATTTATTTATTTTTGAGATAGATTCTCGCTCTGTTTCCCAGGCTGGAGTGCAGTGGTATGATCTCAGCTCACTGCAACCTCTACCTTCCAGGTTCAAGTGATTTTCCTGCCTCCGCCTCTCAAGGAGCTGGGATTATAGGTGCGTGCCATCACGCCCAGCTAATTATTGTATTTTTAATAGAGACAGGGTTGCATCATGTTACCCAGTCTGGTCTCAAACTCCTGACCTCAGGTGATCCACCTGCTTCGTCCTCACAAAGTGCCTGGATTACAGGCATGAGGCACCATGCCTGGCCTCCAAAGCTTCTTAGAAATGAGTGAGGAGTACCGCCAATTTAAAAGTCTGCCTGATTTTCAATAGAAGAGAGTTACATATTCAACAAACATTCACTTGTTTAAGTGATAATGTAAATTTGATAATGAGAACAAGAAATCTAATAAGGACATTCTGTAATGAATGCTATGAACTAAGCATATTTTCTTATTTCCTAGCATTACACTGTTTTCTGGATATAAGTTGTGAAAAATACTCACTAGCTGAATATAGCAGGGGGGCTGAGCAGGAAGAAATCAAAAGGTTGAAGCAAAACAAACCCTGGAGAACAGGGTTTGAATTCAAATTTTGGAGGCAAATTAAGTAATGCTAAATAGAACTAAAGGGGTAGTTTCTCATATGAAATGTCTACAATATAAATGTTGAAGTTTCTCTAGTTCTATTCACATATGAATAGAGACTATATTTTTGTTTAATAATGTTCTACAATATGACATATAAAGCTAAATCCCCTAGAACCACAACTCAATTCATATTCACATATGAATAGAACTAGAGAAATGTGATCTATAATTGCACCGTCAAGTACAGTAGCCACTAGCCACATATGTCTATTTAAAGTGAAATAATTTTTTAAATACAGATAAAAATTAAGTTCTTCATTCATGCTAGTGCTCAATAGCTTCATAGGACTAGCAGCTACCCTACTGGACAGTGCAGATTACAGAACATTTTCAGCACTGCTGAAAGTTCTATTGGGCATCTCTTATTCCAGAGTTTATAATAGACTTTGAAGTGATCATAGATATAAAATATAAACTAAAATAAAAGGCATAGCTCCATAAAAGCGCACAATAGGGAGTGGCATATTTAAACCATAAAGAACCTTTATTCTTGCTTTGGCTCAATCCTTACTTAGAAGGGAAAAACTCTTTTAGAAAACAGTTTCTGGGAGAGTTTTCATTGAAGTCCTTTTACCTGAAAAGGTACCAGTGTGGGGCATGTGTGTGTGTGTGTCCCCTCTGATTTATTCAAAGCATGTACTTATACAGAGAAATGTTTATCCTAAGACCTGCTAAAATAGTATGAATGGCCCAGAGTAGTGACATTAAGGCAAGGACTTTAAAAAACCTGGAAGTCAAAACTAACTAGCAACATTTGACCTCAAAACAGATTGCTGCAGAAGGGAACATTCTTACACAGAAAGGAGCAAACTGTACATTTTCTATCTTCATAGGGTTAGATATTTATACACATTTTTATCACTGAAATTTGTACAGGATTGAAATGGTTATCCAGGTTCTGTCATTGGGTCTGTTTTTGGAAGGTCTCCTGCCTAGGGTGTTTAAAATATGCTATATCTTATGATCAGGAAGGCTTGATAATGTTCCAAGGTCATCTGTGCTGGAACATTATTACTCTGCTAAATATCTTAGTTTTCTAATGACACACAAATGTCAATTTAAAATACACTATTTAATTTCACTCTTCCTTTTTTCTTTTTTACTGCTACAATTTGATAACGTGGGTGCCTCCATGCTTACAGGTTCAGGGTGGTCATACGGTATAACTATAAAAGCTGTATGGAACAAAGCTCCAGAAACTATACCATGTGAGTTACAGATTAAATGGGTTAGCAATGCTGTACACAATACCAATACTCAAAATTACACCTGATTCTAACAAGCAAAATTGTAATAAATTAAGAGGGTTGGTATTTACATTAGTAAATATGAAATTTCAAAGCTATATGTGAATTATCATGCTGAATTGAATTCTTACTAATAAGACGTAAATTCTTTTTTTAGATGACACCCTTGTTAAAACTAGGGAACACTCACTGGCCTGTTTACTTCTTGTGGATTCTAAAGTGCCTTTACTGATGACTGAAGTCCAGGTATGTTAGAATATGAGTCACTTGAATATATTTAGCACTTTATAAAGCATTGCAGCATACAACATTTCATTTGTCTGCAATAGCCACACATCAAGTATTTATGGTAGGTGGTATTTTAAAAGTGGGGGGGTGGGGTGAAAAGATCAGGTTGGTTATGTGCCGAAAAACTTCTAGCCTTCTATTTATTTTTAAAAATAATTTTAACACATAAGTAATAGGAGACTATATTTTTGTTTAATAATGTTCTACAACATGACATATAAAGCTGAATCCCCTAGAACCACAACTCAATCTATGAGCACTCCCACTCCTCAGAGGCAACCACTGGTATCAGGTGATGTGTACTAGATGTTGTTTATGCCTTTGCAACCATTCACCTTTATCCAAGAAGGTGTGCATAAGAAGATCGTGTCCAACATTGTTTATAGAAACAAAAAAAATGTAATCACCTTAAATATCCAAAAATTAGAGATTAACCAAACTAAGTGTAATTTAAAACAATGTAGTAAGTCTATATTAAATAATTTGAAGGTTCTAAAGTGCATAGAAAGTGCATAGCACAGAGTGACCACTATATAAAGTATTTACTATTATTATAAGGACCAATACATTTAATGAAAAACACAAACTACAAAACATGAGCCAATTTCTGTTAAACATGCACACATGAGTGGTGTCATAATTTTCTAGGAGCACCAGGATTTCACTCCATGAGGCTACTTCCCCTTTTAAATTATGAGGATACTTTCAAATTACATCAGGTAGCATTGTAGCATAAGAGAGAAAATGGGTATGTATATTATATCTGCCTCAATGGTGTTTCTCTGGTCTTCATTCTTAGAATTCCCTGAAAACAAAAAAACAGAGAAGAAACACTTTCTTCCTTAAAAAAGAAAAACTTAAGAGAGAGAGAAATCAAAGTTGAATGAGCATAAACTCTGCCTCGCCAGGTTCTAACTCTTCTGTTTCCATGCAGAAGCTTCTTGTCAGATAAATCTTAATGTGGTGTAAAAAGAAAGAATGGTGCTCTATGAAGTAGAGGACCCTGAAAAGCGAACCAAAGATGAATTTTAGTCCAGCTCCATCACTCTCCCTGTTGAGCACAGAGCCAGTCCCCTAACCTCCCTGCACCAGAGACTTTGGACATAGTCTTTTATTATTTCTGCACTGCCTAATGGGGGTCCTTTCTTCATGATCATGCATGTCCTTTATAAATGAAGCTTCCTTTGAAGACAGGCAAGAGATCAGATTAAGCCTTCCAATATTTATTACTTGTGTTTCCTCTCGGTTCACTGTTCTCACAATGGCTAATTCTCCAAGGGTTCCCAGATGTGAACTCTGCTCTAACTATTAAATATGACTGTAACAAGGGAACTCACACCACAAAACATTCTTCTTGACTTCCAACCAGGGTTTCTCCCAAAGAGATGCCCTTGTACCAGCTGCTCCAGAAAAGCTCAAATCCATTCCATTAATCACGGAAGTCTCAGAGTTTTCTTTCCTAACCCTGAAGAAATCTTAATTATTTTCCTGGTTCAGGTGTTCTGAAGTGGACCAACTTAGTAGATAAACAAAGCTATTGCTATATTTACAAACACAGTATCAAGCACAGTTCCTGAAACAAAGTGAACTCCCCAAACACATTCACTGAATGAATGATGGCATGCCTTAACCAATAACGGTGTATAGGAATCTCATTTGTTCATTTTCTTTATGTTTTTCATCAGGCTCTGTTCCACATATACACAAATGCTCTCTTATTTCTCACTGTCTCTTAAAAGGGCCATATTAACCTTAACCCTCCTGATATTCCTGGGCTACCATCAGAATTTTATGCACAACCCAACCCAGGGCTTGATCTTGCCAAAAATCTCTGCTGATTTATTCAGTCTGCACATTGGACAAGTCCAGTTCTACAAGTCATTAAATCCAGTCCTAAATGCCTTTAACTGAGATCAATTTTATTTTCAGTACTTGAATATAAACTTTAAACCACAGTGTGCCAAATGAATGCACTAAAAACTTAGTGGCTTCCAAATTTATTTTGAGAATTGTAACACAAAAGCCAACATAGAAAATGAAAGCTTTAATATAATCTCAGAAAAGTACCTTTTTCGGGTGGTTTCCAAAGGTTAACCTGAAAGTTTTATCAGATTCATCTATATAACTACAAGATTCTTCATTTTAATTATCTCATGATTTGTCTGATAACCAATGTACTAGAATGACAGACAACAAAATAAGGAAAAGGTGGAGCTGAATAGTCAATGGAACTGCTTTAGGACAGTCTTGACCAGCACCGTCCAAAGGGAGCAATGAAGGTTCCTGATGCATGACGAACTCAAGCTCCTTCTGGTTGGTCCCTTGCCTTATCCACTGATTGAGCATTTATTTAACCTTGAAGAGACAAGTCACATATTGGGAGCCGTCCAGTTCTTTTCAGAGGAATAGAGCCATCAGAAACATTAAGCACCTTGAAAGCACCAACATTCCAAATGTGAACTATGTTGCACTGCGTCTGGCCTAGGCAGGCTCAGGATTACTTGCTGAGTCAGTTCTGAATGAAAGGGATAAAAACGATGCCCCCGCCATTTGATATAATTTTAGGTTAGATTCAGAAGTGATTTGTTCAGATTTGGCTTAGTTCACTCAAATGTGTTTCTAGCTTGGCCTTTACTTTCCATTTCTAAGCATTCTCTCCAAATTAGGCAGGAGCTTTGCTCCTCCTCACATCAATCACCACCTTAATAACCAGGATCTTCACAAGTTAGAATTGGTTAAGGGTTCCTGACCACAAATCTCAATCTTTCTTGAGGTCTAAATCATGCCTTTGTCATATATTTAGAATCCAATGTCTTATTCACTGGCTGGAACATTGGAATTAGCTGGGTCAGTTTCTTCCTCACCACACTCCCTTTCTTCCCCTGACTACACAAAAAAAGACCAGAGTAAGTTGCTTGTTACATAGTTGTTTGGTGGGAAATATATTTTACAAATGAAGGGAGGAAGAGAAGAGGGAAAGTGGGTAAGTAGGTAGTAGTAGAAGAACAGAAAGGGAAATTTGGAAAGCAGAAAAGAGAGAAAAAGAAGAAAGGGAAACTTCTAGATTCCTAATAATAGAAAGGCTAGAGAATTCCATTCCTGAAAATTAAAGATATTTTACATGTTTGTGTACGCACATGGCTTTGTGTTTATAAACATACTGTTTTGTTTCATGTAGCATAATCAAATCAATTGCTAATTGTTTAGTTAATATTTACTTATTCAAACATGTTTTTAAAATCTTGCCCAATATTCAATCTACACTTTACTTAGCAATTAGCTTGTCTGGCAACTTGCTGTTTTGATTCTTTTCTTAACAAAAACCCAATACTGATGTGCTAACAGAACAGTCTTACTATCCCTTTGGTTATTGTAATTTCTCTTGCTTCCTTAAATGGAAAATCTCTGCTATTTTGCTTGCAAAAGCAAGACTGATAATTCATTGTTGTCAAGATTTGGCTGGTTGCAGTGGCTTGTGCCTGTAATCCCAGCACTTTGGGAACCGAGGCGGGTGGATCACGAGGTCAGGAGATTGAGACCATCCTGGCCAACATGGTGAAACTCTGTCTCTACTAAAAGTACAAAAAAGTTAGCTGTGCATGGTGGCTCATGCCTGCAGTCCCAGCTACTCGGGAGGCTGAAGCAGGAGAATTGCTTGAATCCAGGAGGTAGAATTGCAGTGAGCCGAGATCGCACCACTGCACTACAGCCTGGGTGACAGTTCGAGACTCCATCTCAAAAAAAAAAAAAAAAAAGAAAAAAGGTCAAGATTTTTTTAAACCATCACCCTTTAAAGTTCTTTCATGGAGAACTCAGAAATGAACAGCAGTCCCACAGAAATTATAGAACAGAGGCAGAGGAGAGAAATACAAATGAGTCAGCTAACATCTTCAGTCATGTGACCCAGACTGTTACTCTTCTGAATGAAATAACATTGGCAAGAAGGGAAAGAAATGCGTGTGGAACATGCCATGGGATGAGGCACGACCTAGAGTTAGGACCTCCCTTTGCTTTTACTCTGAGCATGTCATTGGTCAAGATCAGCTAAATAAACTGCTCTGCAATTTCTGCAATTTCCATGCATTTCTTTCACCATAAAATGATTATCTTTAGCAATCATTTTGTGAAATCCAGGCAAATATCCAAGCCTCATTATATTATTTTCAAGTTTTGCAACTATTTACCACCAACCTTACATACTAATCCAACAGTGATTGGAGCTATTTATATCAGGCATCTAGTATATTCATTCAACAAATGTTTATTGTGTGCTTACTTTGTAAGGAACATTGCCAGGTATCTCACTAGATTGTGAAAGATTTGGCATTAGATCTAGTAAAGAAATAGAACAGATTTAGAAATGAAATTCCATGGAAGCAAAAGAGCAAGCACATTATATTTGGAAAACGTGAGATGTGTGGAGTAGATGAAGTATAGTGTCTGAAGCTAAATAGGGAGTGGTTGTGGCCACAGTATAGGTTGTAGCTGGGGAGGTGAGGATAAAGCGGACAGGTCAAACTATGAAGTCCCTAATACACTGTGCTCAAAAATTTAATTTCATCATATCGGAAACTGAACACCACTGCAGGCCTTTAAAGGTGGGAACAGCATAATGACATTGTATTTTAGACAGAAAGAACTGATGCCAGTGGGAGAGGCTGATGGCAAATAAAAGATGCCAGCAATCTGAGGCTGTGGCGATGGCCCAACAGAGAGACACTGATGGCTCAAATGAAAGCAGCAGAACTGAAATAGGAAAGGGAACCTATTTGAGAGAAGTTCAAAAGGGAGAATGACTGATTAACTCCTCAATATTATGATTGGTCTCCTCCCACAGAAACCAATCATAACCAATTTCAAAGCCTTTGGCTCTGAATGTCCTAAACACATTGAACAAAGCAACTCTGCAAGGTTGTCTTTAATCACAGCAAATAGGAACCAATTATGAGGCAGAATATTGCTACTCAAAGTGTGATCTATGGAGAAAAGCATGATCACCTACTGGAAACCTGTGAGAAATGCAGAATCTCCAACCCCACCCCAGAAATGCTGAATCGAATTCTGTGTTTAATCAAGGACCTCAGGTAAATCACATTCACATTGCCGACTGAGAAGTACTAATGTAGAGGAAATATCTCTGGCGTAGAAATAGCGGGACCCTGGTTATGTCACTTACTTATTGAAATTTCATTTCTTCTCCACAAAGTTAGGAAATTTTAATTTCTTCTCCACAAAATTAGGAAACACATACTGATCGACTGTAAGAGTTAGACTGTGATAGATAGTGTAAAAATGCTTTGTGAACTCCAAAGCATGATCCCAGATAGATTTAAATTCATTTTTATCATTGTGCTTGTGTTGTCATGCATCAAAATTATATATTTACTTTATTTGTAAAATATTTCATTGAAGGCTGGGCAGTGTGGCCCATGCCTGTAATCCCAACACTTTGGGAGGCTGAGGCCAGTGGATAGCTTGAGCTCAAGTTCAAAAACAGCCTGGGCAACATAGTAAAACACCATCTCTATTTTAAAAAAAAGTACAAAAATGAGCTGGGTGTGGTGGCATGCACCTGTAGTCCCAACTACTTGGGAGGCTGAGGTGAGAATATCACCTGAGCCCAGGAGGTTGATGCTACAGTGAGCTGAGATTGTATCACTGCATTCCAGCCTGGGTGACAATGAGACCCTATCTCAAAAAAAAGAAAAAAAAAAAAGACTTCATGGAACCATAGATATGGAAGTGGTAAAAGGGACACATTTGCAGAGAAAATTTCAAAACTTTAGTCATTTGGGTTTTATTGTTGTTGTTTTGCACATTATTTCCTCGGGACTATATTGCCATACCTCCAAGCTTTCTATGAATTCACAAACCCTACTGAAACAAGGAAGAGGAGAAAGAATAACAAGGTGAAGCACTGAACATTCAATAAACCTAAGGAACTTACCTTTACCATATTTTTTTCTTGCTCAAATATCTATTATCCTTAAAAGCAAACCCAAATTCCAGCACTTAAGTAGGTTCCTGGGGGAGCATGTAGAGATTGTTTAAAATAGTGTATAAGCCTATTTGTCTGTATTGTCCCATCCAGAAAGAAAATAAGATCAACCAGATGACCTTCTTTGGATTCCTTCAAGTGCTGACTCCACGATACCTTATTTCCAAGGCCAAGCAAGTAAGCAGTATGCACAGGAGTAGCTTATGAAATGAGATTTGAGGGATATCAAGTTGTGAATGCCTGCAGAAGATACCACCCCAGGTATGCTGCATAGACCTACAATTAGACTCAAATCTAGGGAGAAGATACCATGTCCATGTCAGGGTCTTTAAAATATACTCTGTCTAGCACATTGCCACATGTTGTGAATAATAAATTTATTAAAATAAACCACTTTTATTTAGCAGCTATGAAGGAAAGAGAAAGCATTTGTTTATTTATTCATTCTTTGCTGCGCATTTGTTAGGTGCCCAAATGTGACCGACACTGCCATTCACAGTAAAAGGCCAAGCAAGACAGGCAGGCCCTTTGCCCTCATTAAGAATGTAATCCAGAGCTGTAGTCCTCAAGCATTTATCATCGCATACCCTATAAATAAAATCTGGTGAGCATGCACCTCCAATATGTTAACATATTTATTTGTAAATTAATCAATTATGCTACTGTACTAATATATGATATAATAATATGTATACCGATAAATCCAAATAAAAATATGAGAGTATAATAGTAGAAACAGGCCTTAATTTTTTTTCTGTGCCCCAGTGCAACCACTGGCATATGGTCACCTACTTGAGAGATCCCTTTTTTACAGTAATTTCTATGAAGAAACTTTTTCCATGGGGACAGCATTATTCAGAGTATATGTTGACTTCAATCACATCCAGAATTTGAACAAAAGAAATTATGAGTTGCTCAGGATCAGATATTCAACCTATTCTCTTTATCTGTCTTTGGTAACTTAAACTGCACTTAGAATATAATTGACGTTTAGTAAATGATTATAGAATCGAGGGCAAAAGGGATGAGGGTTAAAGAACATACCTCCAGCTCACTTTCATTTGTCAGGATGAAATTTCTAAATCCAGAATTTGAACAAAAGAAATTATATGAGTTGCTTAGGATTAGAGATTCAACCTATTTTCTCTATCTGTCTCTAGTAACTTAAACTGCACTTAGAATATACTTGATGTTTAGTAAATGATTATAGAATTGAGGGCAAAAGGGATGAGGGTTTAGGGAAGAGAATGAGTATACTTGTCACAAAAAAGAGGCCAGGCATGGTGGCTCATACCTATAATCCCAGCATTTGGGGAGGCCAAGGCAAGAGGATCACTTGAGCCCAGGGCTTTAAGACCAGCCTGGGCAATATAGTGAGATCTCATCTCTGAAAAAATTTAAAAATTAACTGGATGTGGCAGCATTACTGCTCTCCAGCCTGGGTGACAGAGCAAGACCCTGTCTCAAAAAAAAAAAAAGATATAATTATTTGTACAATAAGAAAAAAAATAGCTTGCTCGCCAGGAAAAATAAGTTGTCTCAATTATTCAAACAATATTAAGACAGAATAAAATTCATATGATAAAGAACGTACCTCCAGCTCACTTTCATTTGTCAGGATAAAATTTCTAAATATGGATCTCATCTCCAGAATTTCTGGGTACAATTTTAGTGCGATCTCTCTCATTTTTAATGGACAATACATCAGTTTTACTCTAAGTAGTAAAATGCATTTTTGAAATGCATTTACATGTAGGTTCCTTAAAATTATTTACCTTGCCCACAATTCATTGAAAAAGGAAATGGTGATAGAGTTACATAGTTACCTGGCCTCTTAGCTGGCCCCTATCACCACTACCTTTGTTCAAAATCACCTGTATTTTTTTTTTCTGGCAAATGACTTCTACTGATAGTTGGTAATACTAATATTTGTGTCATGTTATCAAAAACATTTCCCAAGACTCATGGTTGCAGTGTTATCAACAATAGATTTATCTGTTACATCAAAGTTTTGGTGTAATAAACTTATCACCATTTCCACTAGTTTTCCCCATACTCACTGTCAGCCTGGACAAAAGGTGCTTTGTAAAGAGTGTCCCATTAGAAACAGTTCCTTCAGGTGCATAGACCAATTGCTGGTGCCAGGCTTTATGCCCAGGCTTCTCTGTTGAGTTCAGAGCTCTCCCATCAACAGTCTGCCCGAGCAGAGCCTTCCACACTCCGAGAACCATGTGATAAGGAAAAATGAAGTCTAGGTTACGACATAGGGAACTGCGTTTACGATACTGCCTGCTGCCGGATACTGCCATCTGGCATGTAATTGCCTTTCAGAAACCCGGGGGTCACAGTCTAGCAGCCTCCTTCGTGGTCTTGGGAATCCTGAGTGTTGAGATTATGATCCCTGATCACTCTGGGCAGGGATGTACTCTAGCCTAAGAAGTCTATTTTTGCCTCAGCTTAATTCTGAGGGTCTCCAAAGTTCCAAATTGGTGGAAGAGAAGGATTTTTCCCAGCAACATTCCTTCTCTTCAACAAATAATTAGGCCTGTCTCACAATCTTAAATTTCAAATAGGCCCTGAATCCCCAAGAGATGCTTATAGTAAAAATGCTGACATCTTTTTTTTTAAAGTATATGAGCACACACACACACACACACAAATGTGTATGTATATACAAATGTACAGATAAATATCCATATGTATGCTAAGAATGTGCTGCTCACAAATGTTGTATATGGTAGGTCTTATAATTGTCTTGTAAAAAATAAGAACAAAGAGGTTCACAAAGCTTTGAGCACTCATCCAAAGTTCCATCACTAGGACTCAAGGATGCATGTCACAGTGGAATAATAACGACAAAGTTCTTAATTTATTATCATATCATTTCTCATGTTAGTGTTGCCATAATTATCATTGAGTTTTATGTGTATATAGGACACCAGCACTTCCACGGACATTGCGGTCCTCCTCACCATCTCGGGCAGCAACCCCACATTTCAGGAAGTGGGAGAGGGGAGGTTGCCCTTCACAGCATGACCCATGGTGTGGCTCCCATGGTATGAAAGGAGGTTAGTCCCCAGCGGTGACTCTTTCATCACCAGGAGAAATCTGACCCCTCTTTCAGATGTGTGTAAAGGTAAAAAAGCCTTAAAAATTTTTTTTAACTTCTTTTTACTAAGTATTGGACTTTGAATTCCTTTCTACCTAACTCCCCAGGGCCCTAGGGAGGCTCCTGAGCCGTTATGAAAAGTGTTTGTAGAGCCGTGTCTGTGCCACGGTGGACAGACAGCACAGACACAGGCTGGACAATAACGGCTGAGCTGCAGACACTCTGCAGCCCTGCTTCCATGGTGTTTTGACAGTGCCTTTTCAACACATGAGCATTATTTCTCAGAGCCATAATCCCAGGGTCCTTATTAAATTTTTCATGTCCCACAGACCCCACCATAGCTTTCTGTCCCACCTGAAGAATACTCTGCACTCCCAGGATAAACAACATTTGATAAGAAGTTGACCTAGAACTACATAGGGTTTTACATTCAAACAAATGGTCAGCTGAATTTGCACGCAATAATGAGTTGAATCCCTGAACTTCCTTCATATCTGGTTTCTCATAGAATTTCAGCTACAAGCGTGTGACTGTGGTAGACAGAGCTAGCTTGGGTAAAAGGTGAAAGACGCCAAGGAAACCTCCACTCAAACAATATTGTTAAAAATATTCTGATTAGTTAAGATAAGATGTACTCTCATTTTCCTAAGAGTTTTATCTTTATTAGATAGGCTGCACAATCTATAACAAAGTCTTAGCTGACTGTTTTGGAGCTGGTTGTTATTTTCAAATAGCATGTGCTATGGTGTTTCCTTGGGGGAATGCATTCCAATTTCTTAATGGGGTGTAATCAGTAACACGTTTGCTTCAGGCCTTATAATGATGATGCTGTTAACTACATTCAACAAAAATCCTTTAAAACAGCTGTTTTCAACCAACTTTCGCTGTGAATGTACTTTTGTGTGTTTAATGTACTTGGCAAGCATTTGAAAAAGCCCTTGCCTACTGTTTTATTTGTTTCCATTTATGAAAACATGCGTTCATTGTGAAAATCAGATGCATTCGTAAAGTTATCAAGGAACCCATAAGAAAACCTACCCTCTCCTTGCCATCATCAGCAATTTCTGAATCATCCACAGTGAAATTTACTTCAAAGAAATTTCTGTGCATTTGTTTAACCATAAAATGATCAGCAGCTCTTCTTCAGGCAAGAACAGAATGAGCATATTTCTTGAACTACATTCTCTCAAGTTGAAGGAGAGGGAGGGACCCAGTAGGGCTGCCTGGACGAGATTCAGAAGCAAAGATTTCCTACGAGGCCGCTTGCCCATCCACTACCTGGGTGATTCATACCCAAAGTTGTTGACCAAGCCCTGTTGTCTCTATCACTTATTAGTCTTCCACTCTGAAATGCAAAAATTATCCTCAATTCAGATCCTTAGTAAGCATAGAACATCTTCCTTTCTTGTAACATTATCCAGCCAGGAAACAGGCAGCGTGTACTAATGGTTGGTTTAAGTCTGGTCTTTGTTTTCTGTCTTCCACGGTTGACAATGCTCCCTGCAAGGAATCAGGCCAGAATAAAACTGCCAACCACGATGGTGCATAAAACTGTAAAAGCCGGAAAAAAATTCCTTGCCATTTTTATGTCCATCACTCCCCAGATTAGATAGGATTGTTGCTATATGATCGATGTAGTAGCTTGTGTTGTTATAGGTACTTGTAGGAGTCAGGGTGTACAATTAAAAAGCAAGCAAATAGCAACAGATCCACATTACAGACATTTGCCTGCCACCTGGTGAGTCCTCAAAAGGGAGGTGACCCTGCAATTCCAATGCCCCGAGAAGGACCCAGAAGTAGTTCTTTTCTAATTTGCCTCCCTTATTCTAATCTTCTCATTTCCTCAGTGCTGAACTTATTCCTTCAGCTGAAATCACTGGGAAGGCAGCTACTTAAACAATCAGAGAAACTAGTGCATTGTTTACTTTGCCTCTTCCGTGAGTCCTAAACAATAAATCTCACAGCTTTCCTTGTACTCACTGTGATACTGAATGCCAAACCCCAGCTCGGCAGCGGGAGTCCTATTTCCTGGGCCCTAAGAAGACAGAAAATATCACATTTCTATTTCATTCGACCCTTTCACTCTCTCTGTCATGCTTCACTGCCTTTACAAGTCACCATTTCACTGTTGCCACAAAGATTACAAGGACCCTAACAGGTAAGGCCTCCAGGAAACACGGATGGAGGGGGCCTGAAAGGAAGGCAGAGGACTGCCAGGCTTATCTGCTCCCTATCTCACCATTGCTTACCACAAGGCCTGCCCACTGACAGCCAAGCTGTCCCGAGGCAACAACTCGGTAATAAGATACACAACAAATAATGGGTTTTTTTGCTGGAAAAATATATACTCAGGTAATTAAATTGTTAACATGATGGATGACCTTATTTTACATTTGAATTCAAAGTGACTTTCTGTATCATTCAACTAAAAGGGCTTGATGTTACCAAAATAAAGAACAAAAAACAAAACATAACTCCAGAGAAATGGGAATATAGATTTTTGTTGATTTACTTTAGAAACCAACATGGGTAGCTGTTACTGCACTGGATTGTAATGTTTACCTGAAATGTACAAAGCTGGGGTTCAAATCTTCTATTCATTATTTCTCATTCCTAATTGTTTGTATCATATCCTTAAAAGTGAGGCCATAAAAAATTTGTCAGTGAATGCTTTGGTTTACACAGGGAGAGCCAGAACATATTAGAGATACCTACTGTTCAGAAGGTTTCAGAAGGTTCCAGAAGCAGGACTCTTGTGTCAGAGTTTAAAATGTTAACGGACATGCATTCTGCCCACGTTGAATCCCATATGACAATATGTTTTGTGCCCAGGGCACGATTCTGACTAAATCAATAAACTACTCTAAGTCTGATAAAAGTTTTACAAAATATCCAAGACATTTAAAGTAATTGTTAACATCTGCTCATTATTCAACAGTGTAAGCAGGTTTAGAAGCCAGATAAATATATTTATTCATCAGCAGCCAGCATGTCACTGCTACCTCAGTGGTGATATAAAACAGTAAGACATTAGAACTTGCTTTAGTCCTGGGTTCAGAGAATACAAATGAACCATTATGGAAAAAACAAAAATTCCGCTTTCTCCGTGTTTTACACTTGGGGGGTAAGGGGAGACAGAGAAAACAGGCAAATTTTAGTCAAAAAAAAGTCTTGATCATTTACTTTGAACTAGGGAATATGCAAGAAAAATAAATATAAGAAGCATAAATCTTAGAAAAGGAATCTGATATGAATCATTGCTACAATATGAAGAGCATCTTTCTCCTTTATTCTCCAACACACAATTTAATTTTGATTTCTTCTTTCATTCCACAATATAAGAAAGTTATTTCTACACTGGAAAGTTAAAAATGGGCTTTTTGAAAATAACATTGAAAAGGTTTTATCAGAATGAAATTATTTCTTTGAGAATATTTAGCAACTGGCAGCTGATTTGTCCTGAACCAAAACCAGTATCAGAGCCATCCTTTAACAGTAACAAGAAAATATTAATAAAATCGCATTCATACTTATTGGGGTGGAGGAGGAGGAGGAGGAGGAGGAGGCAGTGGCGGCATCTGAGATGGTATTCTATGGGGTTTTATTGTTTCACATAATCGGTTGTGTGTGTGTCTCTGTGTGTGCGTGTTCCAAGCGCCCTTCCAGTAGTCTCAATGACCTCCAGAGATGCTAATAGATCTCAAGTTAGGTGTTCCGTCAGTATTTGAAGCAGAGTTGATAATTAACTTTCAACTACCTGTGTTATCCTCAATCATGATTGTGTAAAATAGATTGCATAAAGTTCCCTCAAGGTTAACTCTTTGGTGAAGGAATAAATCTGACCATATGCCATCAACTTTAACACAGTCCACTAACACCAGACCTTAGAAACTTTGTGAACTTTTTCGATCAAAGACAAATAATTCCAGAAAAGAGAGTCATAAAAATAAGTCACTGATGGACATTTTTGCATTTTTCTGAAGTACAGTTTTATAAACTCACTAGCATGTGCTTTCACAGTCAGTATCAGATGGTAGACATTTAATAAAAGTTGGTTGAATTGAATACCTAAAACAATACTATATATCTATATCTGGTACCCAAAACATTCTAGGAAGTTCACTGAAAACAACAGGTTTTTGTTGTTTTTTTTTTTTCTATGAGGACCAGAAGATTAGCAAGGTAGAGATGAGAAAATTAACAAAGAGATGCTATCTAGCTAATTAAAGCTGTAAATGAAACAAGAACCTCTTCGAGGATTGTTCTGCTCACTAACCTTAATTATATTGTCAATTGCATTAACTTCATTGCCCACTAATAGAGTAAGTTTCAAGGGAGGCAGCCAATGTTGGGATGGTTATTTATTTTTATGTCCTAATTAATCAGTACTGACACCAAACCACATCCTTCCTTCTTGCTCATTATTTAAATGACCCATTTATATGGATGAACCTCTTTGCTTTGTGCATTTCATTATCACATTAACATGCTTTCAAAACAAAAGGGGTTGTTTCTGCTTCACCAAGTACTTTGAACAAACAGCTACTTGAGCTACCCCTGACAGGCTGTGCAGCCCTCATCCCTTACTAGGGATTTGTATTACGCCAGTGGAGAGTTTGACTAAAATCAAATGATTACCACTTGGCTAAAAAAAAAATAATTAATTAATTAATTCCTGATGAGTTTTGTAGTGCTGGGGCAGGGGTATAAAGAGGGAGACTTAGAAAATAGAACAGGAATTTTAACTTCTCAGCTGAGGTTGGGAAACAACTTGTATTCAGCTAGTTATTTCCTTGTGTCTCATATATGGGAACCTGAAAATAAGCTTTGCCAATAAGAGAGGTTAAAACCTGTTGAAGTCATCAGATTGAAGCATAATTTAAAAGTCAGTTGGTGAGCCCACCTCTGGGACATGACTGTCTTCTTGACACCAGGAGGAGTGTTAACTATTTTGGATTGTTGTAGCATTGCCCTTTCACGAAAGATTCAAAGATTAGACTACATCTTGAGAAGCCGACCACAGTAACCTTAGGTGTATCAGCCCTGATACCTCCCTAAACAATGTTATTGGAGAGAACAGATGCTTTAATATGTCCAAATAAAAGAAATCTTTTCCCAAAAATATTCCCTTAGAAAAGACAAAGCATGCTATATTCAAATGTTAACAGTCTCTTTACATTATGGGGCACACTCGAGATACTTTTGGGAAAAACACAGTAACTGGGGGAAAAAAATGACAATTAAGGTCGATTTGTATGTTTAAAGACATCTCATAATGAATTCATTTTTAAAAGAGTCTACATTATTTAACCCAGACTTATTAGTTATTCCTTTGAATATGATCTCATAATTGCAAATGTTTCATGGATTGCTCCATAATTTTAAAATAACCTTTAAAAGTATATAGAAAAAAAGTGACTTTGCAGAAACCATGGATGTGCACCCCAGGATGCATGAAAAAAAAAATTGCTCCAGACTTACATGACTGGGTACTTGGACCTGAGATGAACCTCCTAGTGACGGCCAGATATATGGATTTTAAAAATGGCATGTCTCAGATGCTGTGGGAGCAAGTAAAGAGCTGTGCTCTTAAAAACCATTGGATGATTTAACCAACAAACTGATGATGCTAATGGTGTACATTTTAATTTTGAATAGAATTGTACCACGAAAATGAATAAAGCTGTATTTCCAGATTCATAAATACTAAAATGTGTTGACAATTGCAAAAGATCATTTTTTTGAGTTGGGTTGGGTAAAATTAGTTATCAGTCTATGGTACATGGAGTTCCCTTAAATGGGATCATGGACTGTACTTGGATATGGTGGTGGTTTTCATCTTTCATCCTGATGAAAAACTTGCAATTTTTAGAATGCAGAAGAACAAACAAAATTGTGACTTACACTCCACACTTTCATTTACTTTTGGTGGTTTTTTCACGTTTTCAACAGTTACCAGCCACCTGCCTACTACCACTGCCACCTTTGTGGCCTGGGAATCCATCTATGCTGAACTCCACTTATTAAAAGGAAATCCTTCTGTATACTTTACCTAAATCCTGCATCCTTGAGTCAAAGCTCATTTCATATTACTCAAATGTCGGTGAACAGTAGTCCAACATCATCCTCCTTATTGGAAAAATCCATTATTTGAAAATAGTCCATAAATCACCCTTTATCCTTCATTTCCCCCGCTTGAATAAGCCCAGCTCCCACTTGAATAAGCCCAACTCCCTAGGGCTTTCTCCAAAGTATTCGGCCTCCAACTCCAACTCACTCTCAAGGAATAACTGAGTTCCTGGGAAAATCAGTCATATATTATGGCTAATTGTAACATGACATATTATATAAGAATATAATATTAATTTTAAACAGTAAATATAATTGCCCTAAAACTTGGCTTATGCTTTCCTTTAAATTCCTCAGGAAATTCTCAAATTTCTCCTTTACCTCAGCCTACTTCAGAAATGCTCAATCCTCTCTGTCAGTATGGGAGATCAGCTTATATTTAGAAGTGAGCAAATGTCTGGTATGGAACACATCAAAACCAGGAAAATCTGTTCCCTCGTAAACTAAGTCAAAATTTCTAAAACTAAAAGACAAGTTAATTAACCCATTGAATATAGTCATCTTTATAGCATCTATTATTGAAAGTGGGCTCCGTTTTAAGCCTCAAATGTATAGAACCTTCTGAAATACTTCTCTAAGCAGTGCATACACACTGATCCAATAAAAGTTTTTTTGCTTTATTTTGTAAATTTTGTAAAAGTAAATTTTGCTTTATTTAGTATGGAGATGGCTATTCTGCATGTTTCACATCAGTATTTGATTCTATGTCTAAATCCAAGTGTCAGCTTGAAGACTATTTATCTTCATCTGTAGAAAATCTGATCATATGACTAATGCCACCTGGAGCTGCATATTTCAGGCAAAAACTCAAGAGCTGATATTTGTTTCAACAGATTCACATTTTAAAATGTATTGTCTAGCATGAAATGTATGTGTATGAGGCATGAAACATGACCTTTATACTGGACCACAAATTATTAGGCAACTAGTTTAGCATTTTGTATTTTAAAGAAATTGGGTGGGGTGCGGTGACTCACGCTGGTAATCCTAGCACTTTGGGAGGCCAAGGTAGGCCGATCACTTGAGGTCAGGAGTTCGAGACCAGCCTGGCCACATGGTGAAACCCCATCTCTACTAAAACTACAAAAATTAGCTGGGCATGGTGGCATGTGTCTGTAATCCCAGCTACTTGGGAGGCTGAAGCAGGAGAATTGCTTGAACCCAGGAGGCAGGGTTGCAGTGAGCTGAGCTCGTGCCACTGCACTCCAGCCTGGGCAATAGAGTGAGATTCCATCTCAAAAAAATAAATTAATTAAATAAAATAAAAATAAATAAAAAGACTGAACTGATAGAGGATGAAGCAGCATCTATTCACTGTGCGAGGATGAAAGGGCTCTGCAGAATCCCTTCCTGAAACTCAGGATTGATGACTGTTTCCACCCTGTTGAATGCTGTTTTCTGAAGATGATGCCAGAATTCTATTCTGAGCTTTATGCAGGCTAATTTGGGAGATGCAAGATATCCCAGTTATCTCCCAGTGATCTCCCAGATCCACAAGGACAGATTCAAATGAATATTAAGGAGGGCTCTGAAAGGGTCAGAGGGCCACTTTGAGGACTATAAGGGTGAAATGCATGAGAACTGGATATGGGAAGGGGAGGATGATTTCTGGTGGAACCATCTCTATCCAGTGACCATTTTTTTCATCAGAGTTTCCTAAATCAGCCTAATAGGAGATTCAAGATCTGAATTTAGGTATCGCAGAATGTTTGCAGGCTTCCAGGGAATGGAAAAATATCTGGATCAAATTATATTCAATTCAGAGGCATGTGGGGCATTCTAATGATTTCCATTGCCCCTGTGGTCATCTTGGGTGGTAGAGCTCATTAAGGCTCAATCACAAAAATTAGGGCTCAGAGGATGTCAGACCTGAAAAAGGACCCAATGCGGACCACCTAACCTCAGTGAGATGAAATGACTTGGCCAAGACCTCAGCTCCAGGCCAACTTATAACTAATAATAGGTACCTCCATGACTAGCAAAGGGGAGGCTGACATTTGTCTTTTAAATGCCTATCCCAGGAGGAGTCAGCTAGAACAAATGAACAGAGCATGACGAGAGTCTAAGAAAAAGTTATCTGGCATGAGCAGTGCTTGCCAGTCCCAGCCACCATCACGACTCTCCTGCAATTCCGGAACAGGTTCCTAACTCACCTTCATGGTTTCACGCTTACCCCACAGTCTATTCACCACACAGCCATCAGGGCCCTCTTCTTGCTTCCCATCACATTCAGTCCAAACTCCTCAGCATGGCCTTTGAGGCGCTTCCTCTCTGACCTCACCACTCCTCTCTCATTCATTCACACTAGCCTAGTGTGGTTGGCCTTCCAGTTCTTTGAAACATCAAGCTGGTTCCTTCTTCAGTCACCTTGGTCACTGCCATTCCTTTCAGGTTTCTGTTCCAATGCCCCTGCTCAGAGGGGCTTAGTTGACTCCTGCTCTAAGTACCAAACCTTCTGCATGCAACCATTCCCCCTTTACTCTACCGCTTCCTTATCTTCACGTTTCTTGACAGCAGTTATCATTACCACACATTATGTTGTTACTTGTTTCTGTATTTATTCATTTTCTTTACTCCTGCTAAAAAGGTCCATGAGTGTATGGAATTTGTCTAGATTTCAGAATAGTGCCTGGAACATAGTAGGTATTCAGCTTGTACTTATTGAATCAATGAATTGATACTTTATGGATTACTGGCCAATGTGATCTACAGTGTCTGACTCCAGTAACAGGTGAGAGTCACTGAAATAACCTGATTGCAGAGTTCAGGTGGGGACCTCAACCTGAGGGGCTCAGGGCTATTTACAATCATTCTTGCATTTCCTATCATTTTGCCTAATTCTAACATTTCCTCTTTCTAAACTTGCTCTATCATGTCAACTAGAAGCTCATTACTGCATGTAGGTTATATATACACAGAATTCTTAGAACAACTACATGATTTAAGACACCCTAGTGGTTTTATTGGTTTATCATTAACTATTTATTGGGTTTTTTGGTTAGTTGATTCATGGGTTTTTTGGGTTGTTGTATTTACACCTAATCCTCCAGGATCGTGGTTTTCTGTAATGTAGGAGAGTTATATCACTATACTTGCCTTATCTACATGTCTGTTCAAAGCTTACATTAGGTTCTGTATTTTAAGATATTTTGAGAGAAAATAATAATTTTAGAAAATCATTTCTGGGAGAGTTTGCAATTTCTACAGGGAGGTGTTTTCAGGGGAAAGTTAGCCAAATACAGAGAAAATATTGCTTTTAATTACTGTATTGATCATTTGGGAGGGCACTGGTGTAAGGCCACAAACAAAGTAAAAATGTTAACCAAGACATGGCTCCTCACAAGAAGGGCAGCAGCAGTAGCCTGGTCTCTGCTCAGATGTCCCCACTGCATGGAGCTGGGTAAACAGGCAGCTATGCAGTCTGTTCTGTCTTCTCTCATTACATGGGAGAGAAGGCACTAGAAAAACAAACAACCAAATACAGCCCAAGGCTTGTCAGCCTGGAAGATGATGACCTTATACTCTGGGATCCCAGCCCCACCTCTAAGGAACTAATTGGACAATGATTAATCTAAAAATCTGAAGAAGTTCAGTCAATCATTGACTCTCAGGACAATCATACCCTCCTGCCCCAGTCCTTCTTCCAAAATCTCCAGTATGTCCTGATGGTGCTCAAATAGAGTCTGGTCTGCTTGGACAGAGTTCTCAACAGTTTGGGCTTATATTCATGCTCTTGCCCATGTCTGCTTCACTCACCACATCACGTTGGGTCTGGATCCACAAGGACCCTCTTTTTCCTCCATTTGTTCAGAGAGATGTTTCCTTGGTCTTTCTTCCTGCTCTAGAAGATTATCTTTTCTATTGCTTAGTTTCCTTTATTTAAAAAAAATGTTTTTAATCTTAATGTTAGGTAAAATATGTGCATTATAAATGAAATGGGGATTTTCAAACTGTCTCCCTGAGGTTCCTCAGAGATCACCAGAGGAAAGATATGAGCACAGACATTTGGCTTTGAAACTCCTGTTCCACTTTCACCATAGCATCTAGGTTTACTTTTATCTATTTTATATATTGGGTTTCTGAGTAAGCTATTGGTTCAAGAAAAATTTCCTACTGCTTTTATTTAAAAGCGTTAAAAAAAATTACAGTAACACGTGACTCAAAGATTTGCCACCACCTGGTGGCAGCATACCCAAATTTCAATGTACCTAAATTTTTAAAAGGGTTGAGTTGAATCTGCTATTCTAAAATTATAAAGTGGTATCAGAAATGTCTCAGATGATGTATAATTATAAAAAATATATTAAATATCACTTTCAAAATATAATATAGTATTTCCAAAGTTGAAATTTTAATAAATACTTTGTTGTAGGGCATGGTACTTATAGAAAACATTTCCATTTTGCCTTAAAAGCAACATTCCAGGAAAGCAAAATTAACTAGTAGCATTCTCTCAAATTCTTTTTATGTTTGAACTTCAATGTTATCTATCCTCAAATACCTGGGGGAAAGCTTCATTTCTTCTTCTTCTCCTTAAAATCAATATAAATACTCAGTTTCTGGGTAAATTGTACCAGGGACTTTCTCTGTGCTGCTCTCTACCTACACCGAAACAAAACAAAGCAAAGACACCTTTTCACAGACCTTTAGAAATGACTGCACTAAGAGAATAAAAAGTGTTACAATCACAAGTATATTCATGGACAAGTGGAGGAAGAAAGTGAGTTGTTGTTGGTGTTGTTTTTCTTTTTCATTTCTTTCAGCTCTCACATAACAGTAATATACTGGTTGAACCAATTAACTTTGCTTTGGCCTGATTCAACCGTACTCTGTTCAGTTAAAACACCTTTAGCACTCAAGAATAGGTTTCAGTAACTTAAACACCTGAAGAGTGAAAAGGGAAATGAAAACTGAGCCTTGCCATTCTCAGTCACTTTTATGACCAAACCCACATAGATGCCTCCCCAGCAGTCTGTGGTGCCCCTTGCTCCCCAACTCCAGCTATGGGACTCCTAAGTCATTGCCCTCGTACTCACAACAATGATCTTAGGTTAAGTTTTCAGGCAGGACATGAGAAAATCGGCAGGACAGACAAGGGGCATCCTGCAATACTCCCAGATCTGTGAGAACAGAGTGAGCAGGAGTGAGAAGAATGAGAATGCCAAAGAAATATTCTTGGCAGCAGGCTGGTGGACGCAGAAGGAAGGTTTACTTCTCATGGTCCCTCAACAGCTGCAATAAACTTGCTCCCTAAGAAGCACAGTTATGTTGTATTGTGGATTTGCCAGCAAGATTACATCCACACAAGTTCTTTGTAGACCATCAGTAAACACATGGCATCCTGAGCAAATAGCAATTAGCTAACTGGGCAGAGCTTTCAGCTAGAATCCATGCCTAGTTCCCCTAAATATTGTTTATCAGCTTTTCCTAGGGCCAATTACAAGGAGCAAAAAATGACTTGATTCACAAAGAAGTAATGGAATTATAGTAATAAGGGAGTGAGGAAAACCAACAAGAATAACCAACAAGAATAGACTTAGCACTTTTGAAACTTACAGGTGTTTTGCATGACATGAACATGAGAACTGACCTACAATGTTTCTCATACTTGTAAACATGGTGCAAAGTTTATTTTAATCATACAGAATATGTCACCATTAATTCTTTAAGCATGCAAAGAGCATATCATAGCAAATATTGGACACCCCAGAGGTGTAAACTATAGCTTAGAAAAACTCATTGGTGACCATTACTTTGCAATTGTTAGATGTCACCATTGTCATTTCATGTTATGGATCTCTGTCACAGCAACATCTGTACAAAACCAAACACTACCAGATGTGCTCTTTCAACAAGTTGGAGCAATATTTAAATTTTCTTTAATAATACACCTGTGCTATGGATATACAAAGCCAGTCCTATAAAATTTTATATGCCTATTTAAATTCTTCAGAAACTTTCAACAAAAGTTCCAAACAAACCCAAAGTACTAAAGTATGTCAAAATTGCCATGTGAGAAAAGAGGTACACTGATACAAATTAATTAGCCTTCCTGCTTTGGTTATAATCTAACAGGCTGCATCATACTTGCTGCCTCAGCCCCTAGGCTATTACTGCCTATCTGAGATCACTTTTGATACTCCTGAAGTAAAGGAACACCAAACAGTAGTCATTTATCTGACAAAAGACCTTGTGCTTTTCTTATTCTATCAATCATTAAACAAGTAATGTCTTTTTATGTTATTGCTTTGACATTCATTAACACTCACGTCAGAGGAAATCTTCGCGATTAAAAATTCTATTGACCATCCAAAGTTGTTTTGCCTTGGTTTGTTGCAACTGATTTTTTTTTTTTTAACAGACACCACAGCACTGAGGCAGGTCAGGAACCTACTATACAGTTCAGTTTGAGGCATCTCTTCTGACTCAAATGCTGCTGGTAATTACATAAAAATTACAATTATATATATTTTTTAAAAATCAGTTTTTGCTTTCTCAATGTAAATGTTAATGATAATCTTGACTCATCTGCTTAAGAGGAAAGAACACCTCAGAAAGACAAAAAGTTAGAGAGCCACAAGACTGCTGTGTTGTCATGGGAATTCTTCCTAGTGGCAAATGTGCAAACTTTCAGTTTCAAGTAATAAAATGAAAAGCATGCTATAATTTCAAATATTTGAAACAAATTTTACATGAGGTCCTTATGATTTGATGCCACAAACAGAAACAGAATAGGAGAAGTGCCTAATACGACAAAGAGAGAACTTCGAATACACCACAGAGTAACTTGTTCACTTCCAAACCACTCCTTCTGTGGGAACATCACCCATAAAAACTGATTATACATCATCCACAGCAATATTATCATCCAGCATCGGGAGAAATAAACCTGAACAAACACATTTCTTTTTAATAAAGAGCAATTTAGAGGGTGGGAGAAGAACCAATTTCCTTCTTGGAAAAACCTCTGTGTTATAAAAACGTCTTTAATTTAAGGGGTGGATTAACTTTATGGTATCTGTATTTATATGCCATCTACTTTACAAAGAATAAAACAGGATGGAAATAGATATCAGAATACTTCTCTACTATGCACCATATTAAATATTATCAATATGAAGACACATGTTTCTCTCTTCATATAGAAAGATATATATGTATTAAACGTTATCTTAAATGAGATATAAATGTGTTAAATGTTATCAATTGAAGACACAGAAACGTGTCTTCGTATTGATAACATTAACATATAACATATATATAATATAAACCATATTTTGACATCTATTAATGTTTTCATTCATTTAGACAGATACATATCTCCTTATACTATTATTTTAGTATTTAATTAAATATGTTAGTATGGAATTCAAATCAAAGATTGAATTTGGCCCTAGAGTACTGTAATGATTTGAAGATACTTAGAATAGAATGTGTCACATGGATTCCATCTCCATTCTAAGAATCAAATTCAATCACAAGAAGACTTGGGACATGGAATAATCTGAATTTATTCATTCATTCAACAAACACTTAGTAAAGACACTACTTTAGAGACATGGCAGCTGCACTGAGAAGGAAACACTACACTCCCCTGTACACACAGGGAAGTGATTTTACCTGCACAATGACCGAATGCGTGGTTTCAGGAAGTGAACTATAATGGGGTTTTAATGTCCTTTGGGTCCTGCCTCAGCATTGTTCATTTTCAGTAAATGAAAGCAATACAAGCTTTGCAAAGGGATTTCAAACTATAATAGGGGAAACTTAGAAACGAATCCAGATACCACCATGGATATAAGATTCTGGGAACTACTTATCTTGGAGAGATCTTTAATCTGAAATCACTGCAGGTTTCATGAATATTTAAGGAGCAAAGACTCAAAGAAGACAGTCAAAGGGAAAATTGCTGTTGGCTGATTTTTAATAAATAGATCCTTTCTAGGACTCCTAGTTCTCACTAGGAATTGCCTCAGAGACACTTTCCACCTATAGTCATTACTCAAGGATTAGGACGCAAGACGCCACACTCAGGAGGCCTGTTTATTGCAGACAGATGGTTCAAAAAGCAGCTCTCCCAGCATGAAGACTATAAACCCGCCGCCCAAACCGAGGCAAAGAGGAGGGGCCACGGTTCCCCACCCAGTGCACAGCCACGCCAGGGCTCCTCAAGATTTTACTTCCCGCCCAGGCTGCGGTTGCTCTTCCTTCCTCACCTGGTTCTACCAGGATCAAAATGTTCTTGTAATAAAATTAAGTAAAGATTAGGCCTGGAGTATAAGATGAGGTCACTGGACTTGGGTTTGAGTGACCACTGTGTCATTTACTAACAGCTTGTCCTTCAGCAAATCATTCAAGATCTTTCAAAGTAAAGTTCACCCCAGTCAGACCAGACAGACCTCATCTCAAAGTACCTTGAACCCGTAATCTGATCTACAGAGCTTTTTTTCTACTTAACTTCATGAATCACAGCCCCGTTCTATACATACCAGCACACTGCTTAGCCACTATGGGAATTTTAACGACCACATTTTCATTCAAACTGTGTGTTCATTAGAATAGCTACACATTTTTTCTGGTTAATGTACCTCAAGTTCTGATGCTATTTGGTCTCCTGCTCTCTGCCCCACTAAGAAATCAAATGTAAAAATAAACAAATTGCATAATTTTTCTTACAGATAGTCTGGAGACAGCCTTCACTATGAATGTGGATATGTATTGATGTCACAAAGCTCTTGATTCTTGATTCTTTCCATATCGTTTCACTTTCCTTTCCCCTCCACTCCCTCACATGCATGAGAAGGCCACGAGTCCCTCATAGAAACCTTGCAAAACTTAAGGGACTCATTGTGCTATGCTTCAGAGGTGAGCCTAACTGAGTGCACTCTGATAATGTTTTTCAACATTTTCATGGATTGTTTCAGATTTATGTCAGCATAAGATTATTATCTCTTGGCCCTCAGCCTATTGCCATGAAGTCATAACCTTTGTTTAAGAGCAGCCCAGCCCACTGTCATAATTACAGATTTGATTCTGTTAATAAAGAGAATGCAAGCCATTAAAGATTGAATTTCTGCTCTCACAATAAGAAAATGAATGATATTTTATTGTAAATAAGCAAAATTTACATGCTAAGAAGAAGCCTTGGGATCTTAGATGATAGCCTCTCTTATAAATCACTCAAATAGAAAACATTCATAAAATAAACGATCTTGCAGCATTTGTCAAATATCAATGGTTATGCTATCTCACAACATTTTAGTTAACTGAGTTGACTCAAAACAGTTCTAAGTGTTCAAATGTTCTATACCCTCTTTAAGTTTTAGACTCATAGTCTTAATTTCATATCTGCTGATGTAAATAATGAATAAGTTTAACCATGCTAGCCCATGACAGCCCTTTAAATATTTGAAGCTAGTGCTTATGTTCCTTCTAAGTGTTCTCTTCTAAAATATCCCTAGGTCCTTCTATTTGTGGGCATGATCTCACCTCTTGCCATCTCTGTGCCCTTTCTTGGAAGCTCTCTAGTTCATGAATCTCTCTCTCAAAACATAGTGCACCCAAATGAAGGACAATAACCCAAACGGGTTCCAACCAGAGAAGAGTACAACAGAGCTAACCATTACCCCATTAAATCAGGTCACTGTACTTCTATACTGGAGCCTGGGGTTCTATTAGCTTTTATAGCCACTCCAACACCTTGTTGGGTTATATTATGATTTGTCAAGGCTTCCTTCAATAAGTGGTCCCAAACTAAGACATGAACTTTTAGTTCTGTTTCTTGTGCTGTCACTAGTTAATGAATTAACTTGAAGCAATCTTTCTTAGCTCTGTTTCTATACTGTGGGTTCAGTATTTAAACCTTAGCCACAGCTCTCTTTTAACATGTTAGTTGGCTAATGTGGAATTAATTAAATATTGGCATGATTCTGTTAGATAATAACATATCTCATCATCATTTTGCACAATGTTATGATTATTCTCTGAAACTGAAACAGCTGCATAAGGTGAGTGTCTGACTAGATTATGTCTAACCTGAACAGACTTTTTTCCTCCAATCAAAACATTTTCCTCTCTCTCTTAAAGTTGACAAAGTGATTATAGAAATAGAGCAATCTGAATAAAAAGAAAATGTATGATTCATATCATGTGAAGCAAGATGCCACCCAATCCACTCTAGGGAAAGTGGGAGAAAATATATGTCTTTTATTTTTTCGATCATAATACAGAAAATAAGCACTAGCAGTGTTGATAACCTATGGTTTTTCACTTAGAATCAACAATAGTGGCATGCCCTATGATTTTACTTTTTCAACACCATCCCCAAACAAAGCAATGAAATGTAAGATAATGTGAATGAGACGCTGAAATTTAAGGAGGCAGAATAATGGTTTGCAGGTGTGAACATTATTTATATTCTAAACTAAATAAAAAATTTCCCCATTACTCTAGGAAAATCAAATAATGTAATTACCAAGAGGTAAGATGCTTCTGATATGTAAAAGATACACTAATTTTGATGACAGTTTTCAGTCATGTTAATCAAGTAAAGTATATTTATAGGATTTACATTATTGAGAATAATACCAAGGTGAAACTTACAAACTAATCCTTCATTTGTAGCCTATTCTGTGAAATTTATAAACCCCAAACACAGGATCTCTTTATGTCCATTTCCTTCAAGTATAAATCAATACGATGAGGGCAACCCAAAGAGGGGGGCTTGGCGCTGACATCAGTGCCACTTGTTTAAATACCCAGATGATGTTTAGAAGGCTGTGCTTATTCTAGGAGATGTCAGAGAGGGGTTTTTAGTGAATATATGCCTATCTAAATGTCAAGGATTGCTGTAAAATGTTCTCTCTAGGATATGGAATATGAGGAGAGTTCCACTACCTTGCCTTTTTAAATGCAATTGGGGCTCAGTGGTACTAGACACTCCAGCAATAGTTAAACTTGAATATATAAAACCTGTATCTGTGGTTTCAAGACAGGTAGAGAAAGAAAGACACACATCCATGTAACAAGTCCTGTTAGAAATGTAGCACAGTGTTAGACAACAAAAGAGAACCAGTGATTCAAGGTAGAGCTCACACACAGTGCCAATGCTCCAGGGCAGGCACAGGGACCAGGAATGCGGGGGAGAGGGGGGCGGGGGGGCCTCAGGGTGCCCCTCCTGCTGTGAAAATGGCAGTTTGTTTCCTGTGGCCCAGCCTGTGTGCCTCAGTGTTTTGTTGTTGTTGTCAGTTTTGCTAAACTAAAACAAAAAGAAATCCAGTGAATTCAAACAATTATCACATTATGGGTACCGGGTCAATATTGATTGAAAGAATGAATAGAATGGTTTTGGAACCAATAAAAAAACTATGAACAAATATAAAGTAAAAAAGTGTAATATTTTAGAAATAACCTGGATTTTACTAAACCGGCTAAAAGATTAAAAAAAAAATGAACAGAGCCAAAACCTAAACACACTGAGGAGTCCTCTTTCGGATTATTTTCACATCTTTAATATTTATTTGAAGAGAGATGGCACATACTCAACTACTCATATATTATTCCTTTTTAAGACAATGATCACTCAAAAAGGTCACATAAAAAACACCATCAATAAATTTATGTCACCAATCAAGAGAATTCTCTGGATTTTCACTAAAAGAAACCATTTTTTATATTCTCTACAAATTCCAAGCCAGTAGTCTGCAACGTCATCAAAAGTCTAACTTCCCCCTTCCCACAAAACAAGAAAGTTCCTTGCCATTCTTTCCCCTCCTTGTAATGGCACACATTGACGGCATTTTCAGAAAATTGTACTCATGGAATGCATGGCTAACCCAACTTGGAACATATATACACACACACACACACACACACACACACACACACACACACATATACATATATATATACATATACATATTTTACACTACTAGTTATTCATTTATTCAATGTATGTTTACTAAATGCCAACTCTGTGCCTGACCTAAAGATTCATAAAACAGTAGAGGTGGAGGACACACTAGAAGTCATTCATACCAGGTGGTGCGATCTCTGGGACCTTAAGTGGTAACGTAAAGATGTGAATAGTCAAATGTAAGATAACAAGGAGTGGTGAAATCCATATGAAACTAAAAACACACAATCTGCGTAAGGCATTAAAACTCAATTTCTTTTTTGTCTCTTCTGAAAACTGTATCAGCCAGAAGCAGCCCAAAAACTGTGAGTGTCCAATCCTGATTTTGTCTAACCCTTTACTTTTTCAAAAAATCAAAGAGCCAAATCCTGTTTCCAATACCATAAATCCAGTGAACTGGAAGCTTTATGTATCTCTTTGCCATTTTCCCTCACTGTCTCAAATCATTAAATGACTTTGTTTATTGGTTTGGCTTTTCGTTTTTCTTCTCTCTCCTTTGGCTATGTTGGCCTAATGCCAAACAAACAGTTCCTTCTCAAGAGGAAAAGGATGAGCTTCTAAACAATGAGATCAGACACTGCTGGTTATCCAGAGAGGGTCATGAGAACTCCTGTGAATAGCTGCAAGAAATGTACTTGCTTTCAAAAAATATGAATTTTAAGTCCAAGTGACTGCAAAGCAATGAAGCTGCTTTCGTGTTTGCTCAAAGGAAGCAATTTTATCGCCCCTCATGCATGAGAGACGGGTTCTGGAAAAATGTTCCAATCCTCTCACTTCTAATATATCAATTGAATCAAATAATCAGTATAGTTTTGGGCTCAGAAAAAATGCTTTTAATAGTCAATCCAGCTGTGCATCTAATGACAGCCTTGATATTTTAAAATAACTATCTGTGTTAAGCTATTTCCATGCATTTCTATGCATCATCTGCTCAGTTTGTGATTTAATATAAAAAATTAATTTTAGTGTTGACTTACTTTGTATTTTGTTCCCATGAGAATAACTCAGCCAAATCAATACACCTAAAAGTTTTTTATGTATCCTCAGTTTCTGTTCTTTCAACCTTATTGACCTCTGATTGGAGTCAAATGATAAGTAACAAAATGTGTGAAAATACAAATTTAATTTAAAGGGTCTAGTGTGAATTAATGGTGATGAAACACACCATTCTTGTATCCTAGTCCACATTTATAAGCTGCTGGGCCACTCGGAAGTTGAAGCACTTTCTTCATATTTTAAACATAAGTATTACTGAGCTGCACAGAAGATAAAGTGCCAGTATAGCTGAAGCAATATTGAATAGAACATTTTCTATCACTTCAATCAATAATCTGAAAATTCTGATAACTTGGAAAACACAGTTACCATAGTGTTAAGTACAAAATAATTAAGAAAGCCTTTCATTAGTTTGCTGATTATGAACATAACTTTGGTGTACTTTTTTCCTGTTCCTATATCTTTTTAACTTCCTCTGTTTTGTCTCTTAAAATGTGATTTTAGACTTAGTTTTTATAATTAGATATCTCTCTTTCCACTCAAATTCTCTCCTGAAGCTTGTGCTGAGTCCCTCCTACTATGCTAAGGTTCCTAGTTCATACTCAAAAAACATTTATAACAATAAGATCTTTGCAAGGGGAGCCTAAGATTTCTTTATTCTTTCATCAGTAAATTTACACTACTGTGAAAGGAAAGACATTCCTAATCAGAATAAATGAGGTTAGATACAATAGGTACTGATAGGACTCAATAAATATTAATAGAATTAGTGAAGGCTCTTTTGAAAATTAAACCCCCTGAAAACTGCATTTTTATGGGTTTATTTATTGTGGTAGTTACAGTACACCCTGAGAAGGAGCTACTTAATTCATAATATAATCATCTTCAGTGAAGTTAATTAATTCCAGATTTTATTATATTACTTGAACTCACTCAGTGCTTTAATCTCATGATATAAGGAGGTGGAAAAGGTAGGTGCAACAAGTCGTCACAGAAGCCAAGGGGAATGATAACATGCATCTCAATTACAAGACAAGGACTAATAAATGATTACCTAATTGTGGGGGCTGGAAAAAAATCCCAACATGAGGAAGCCCAAAGCACTTTAAAAGTCAGACCAGATATCTAAGTTTCAAGTAGCAGAATGAAAGAAAGGAAGAATAAACATGGAGGGCAGCAAGCAGAGAGTGCCTTGCCAGTAACCAGGGCTTCCAAGATAATGGTAAACTTATGCAAGAAATAAACCTGTCTTACAATGGACACGTTGACTGTCAGCACCAAGGCCCAGCCTACTGGAAATCAGAGTTGCTGAAATATATGATTAGTGTTCTGTTTCATGCTCACTTTCATGCCACACCTTTCAGTGGAGGTCATCTTTCAAGTCATTAAATAATCTAAGACTGATATGTACACAGAAGAGTTTGTTCCTTATCTTTTGTATGTCACACCTGGTGCTTTCCATGGACTCTTTGTTCTTGTTTTAACAAAGTTGTGTAAAGGTTTTTTTTTTTTTTTCTGCTTCCCAATGACTTACTTCAACTCAGTTTTTTAACCCTATAACAATGGCAGTTATTGGGAATGTTTCTCCACCTAGACACACATTCATTGTTAACAAAGATAATATAGAAAAAAAAATTTTTATTTTAAACAACATACTCTAGTTTGGTTAAAGATGTTTCTTTTATGAGTATAACTAGTTGTCTTGTTACCTCTCTGTTCCTTTCAAGTAAATATATTAATTCAATATTACTTTGTAATATAATTCTGATTGAAGTATCTTTTATGACACTAAGGCACAGGTATTTAAAGTAAAGCATTATCAAGGTAATAAAAAATTTGGGATTATCTTCCTTTGTATAATTATAGCTGAATATTATAAAATAAATACAGTAGATTTTTATTTATTAATATATATCAAGAAAAAGTTAATTCAACTGATATTCTCAACATTGCTCATCTCAAGACTGTGTGATAGATAAGACAGATTCATTCCATTCAGCAGATGAAAAATGAAAACTTCATTCCATTCAGCAGATGAAAAAAGAAAGTGGATGACATATTAAATAGAAAAAAGTGGCAGAATCTATGGCCAGGTGCAGTGGCTCATGCCTGTAATCCCAGCACTTTGGGAGGCCAAGGTGTGTGGATAACCTGAGATCAGGATTTCGAGACCAGCCTGGCCAATGTGGTGACAGGACAACCCTGTCTCTACTAAAATTACAAAAATTAGCTGGATGTGGTGGTGGGCACCCGTAATCCCAGCTACTCGGAAGGCTGAGGCAGGAGAATTGATTGAACCCAGGAGACAGAGGTTTCAGTGAGCCGAGATTGTACCATTGCACTCCAACCTGGGTGACAAGAGCGAAATCCAGACTAGAACTAGAGCCTCCTGGATTCTCATCCTTCTCGAAACACTCACTGACTCTAAGACACCTCACTGTCCGGGTTTTTCTCCTGCTGCTCTGTTTGTATATGTCTGTCTTCCTAAAGGGATTCTTACTTAGCCCCAAAACGTGGGCAAGACCTAGGGCTCAGTCCTTTGCCTTCTTTTCCTCCTTACCCTGCAGCAGGTCCCTTCCAGGATCACAGCTTTAAATAGTATATGGAAGTTGATGACTCCCAAATTCTTATCTCCAACCCAGACTGATTCCTTAGGTGCAGTCTCACATATCCAGTTGTCCACTTGATAGCACCAATTTGGGATTTAACAGCCATGCCAACTTTACCATTTATAAAACAAAATTTCAGATTTGTCCATTCCAAACTGGTTTCTCTCCTGATTATCTCACATCATGGGGCATTCCATTGATCAAACAATTACCCTAGTTTCCCTCCCACTCCTTTACTCCTAACATCTTATCAATAATTCTTAGACTTGCTTTTTCCCCCAACAAATCTTAAAGAATCCCCTTTGCAATCTACTACCATCCCTCTAGTTACAGCTGTATCATCATCCCTCTAGAATATCCCCATTCAATTGCTTAACCACACAAACGCCAAAGTCATCATTTAAAAACAGAATCATTGTACTGGCTCATGCCTATAATCCCAGTACTGAGGTGGGAGGATCACTTGAGCCCAGGAATTTGAGACCAGCCTGAACAACAGGTGAGACTGTCTCTACCAAAAATTAGCTGGGTATGGTGGCATGTGCCTGTGGTCCTGGCTACTTGGGAGGCTGAGATGAGAGGACTGCCTGAGCCCAGGAGGTCAACACTGCAGCAAGCCATGACCATGCCACTGTACTCCAGTCTGAGCAACAGACCAAGACCCCATCTCAAAAAAATTAATAAATAAAAACAAACACAGAATCATGTTAAGATACATCCGTACCTATAAGTGTAAATGGCTTCCTGTCAAATTTTTTAAATGTAAAGCTATTAATAGATAACACATTCAAATGTTTCTAAATAAACAAATAATATAAAAAGAGAAACAGTGAAAAGCCTCCCTACCCTACTTGTTTCCCATCTACCTAGTTCCCTCCCACTCCTATAGGGAACCATTGCTCCTAGTTTCCCATGCCCCATAGCAATTTGAATAAGATGCAAACATCTTATCTGGGCCCCTGAGGCTAGCTGGGTCAGACCCTGCTACTTCTCCATTCTCATTTCCTTTCACTCTCCTCCCTACTCACGTGCTCTACTCCTTTCGCTTTCTTTGGTCTCATGAATTAACCAAATTCTTTCCTGCTTCAGGTATTTACCCACACTATCTACTTTAGTTAGGCTACTCTTCCCCTTTCTTCTGTATCCCTCAGGGCCATTTCACAACAAGGTAGATTCTCCTTCACTGCTCATTTAGCAAACTGATTACAAGTTTTAATTATATGTAAATGTATTGACTTGTTCCCTAATTGTCTCTTTCAAAAGACTGTAAACTCCAGGAGAGCAAGTGCTGGGCCTCTTTATTTTACTATTGTGCTGCTGGTACACCTAGTTACTTACAAGAGGTGCTCAATATTAGGAGCTCAATAAATATTCAATAAAGTGAATCAATTAGTACTATCTATGTAAACACTGGGAAAGTAATTAAACATTTCCTGAATATTTATATTTACAGATACAGTGAAATTATATATTACATAAATAGGGAGTTAACAAGAAACGCTCTTTCTCCAAAAAAATGAGAAGGTAAGGCTCTTAAATAATTATATGTGTTAAAGAATGTCATGGTGTTGTACACAAGAGCTGCTCTAGGCATAACAAATATTCTATCTACTGTTCAAAAATAAAGGGCAAATAAGAATTACATATTTTCACATGACATCTTACAACAATATATTTATAAATCTAAAGCCACTGCATGTAATTTCATGCATTGTAATGAAATTCGTTAATTGTCACTTAAGAATTTTGTTCTCTTGCACATGCTATTATTTTTTATCCAAATAAAGGCATTTAAATCAATAAAATGTTAGGAAAAAACACTTTTAAGGGTGAGCAAACTGTTTATTTCTTCTTTCCTTTTTTAAAAAAAAGGGAGTGTCTGATGCTTTGCTCTGAATGAGCTTGTTATGACCAACTGAATTCTCTCCCCATAAAAGACACGTCTTCCTTCTCATCCTGAGTGTGACTGTACATCGATGGACACTTCCAGACATTTCCCTTCAGATATCAAAAGGAAGTATTAATCAAACAAAAGATGGGAAATTATGACATTCCACCACTAAGGTTTAACTCAAGTGGCCAAGTTTTAGCTGATCACAGGGTACAGGTGACTATCCATCATATAACCCATCATAACACACATTTTAAAACGTCTGGGTTAATCAGGACAGAAGCCAAAAATAATATATTTTGCTGACGTTCAATGAAGACTACCAAAGGAATTCCCCTGAAACTGGACTCTATAAACATGCAAGTTCTAAAAGAAAAAAAAGGATATGAAAGGAATTCTGAGTAACACTATTTTAAACAAGGCAGCAGTACATTCTTTCTACCAAAAAAAACCTAAATGGCTTCTATGACATATGCAAGTTTAAAATTTTAAAATGGGAAAACAATCTCAAAAGTCAGTGTGAAAATATATTTGCATATAAATTTTTATCTTATAAAAATTATCAGAGAATTGAATAAAATCATTCAAGATATATGAATAATATTCATAACCAGGCATAAACTACTGATATCATCATACACTCATTTTCTTTTTCAGCCCTGTCTTCCAAAAATTAACTTAATCTGGAAATCAATGACAATTACATATTCAGGGAAACAGAAAGCCGTGGGATGTAACCTAAAAAGGAAACATATCTTCTCCTTATTGTTAGAATTTTTACAGCTTTTCATTATAAATACTGGATTAGGCTTTATTTCCATATCTGCCTCAACTCTTAACCTAAGCTTATATGATTATCCATATCACAGTCTGGGGTAATTTCTCTTGAAACATCGCTGTGTAAGAGATAAAGCACTAACCGGAGAGTCAGGAACTTGAGTCTTGTTTCCCATCGTGCTACCACATGACTAACACTGAGGCAAACTCATGTGGCCACCTTGAGCCTCAGTTTCCTCATCTATAAAGTGAGAATGTGGGCTGGATGATGTCTGCAGACCCTGTCAGGCTGTGCGATGCTATGAAGTGCCTTAGAAGCAGCCATTGTGATCACCACAGGCAAAACCAAACATCCCAGCACAGTACCATCAGGGTCAGGGGAAAAGGCCATTCAAATGCAGGGCGGGTGTAGCCTCAGACCCTTTTCCCTTTTCTATTCATTGAAAAATTGTTAATACCTAGTGTTCCTTAACTCTCTGTTAACTACTAAAAATAACCAAAGCACACAATTCCCTTGAGCCATTTTGTAATTAATTTTCCAATAGCATTGTGTCTTTATAAGATTAAAGACATTTTTTCTCAATTAGAAAAAACATTCATCATTCATTTTCACATTTCACATATTCATACACATTCAACATTCAGTCCATAAACATGGGCTGAGCACCTGCTATATGTGATTCATGTGTTAAGCCTGAGGTATAAAGTAAAAACACACAATCTCTGCCTTCTTCAGATCACTTATATTCAGTTGATCACATGAAATTGCTGATACTCAGTCCTTTATGATTCACAGAGTGGCCATTTCATATGTCTCAACCTAACAGCTTTATAGCATATTGTGTCATGAAACAGGTTAATCCTTCAAATTACCATAGGCATTTTGGAAAGTCCCATTAATTCTGGAAAGTCATTATGAGACTGTTTAGTGATTTCCTAGAGAATTGCCTAGCAAGGTTTCGGTTGTTTGTTTCGATTTTTGGGAGTGTATCTATTGTCACTCTTGTTTGGAAACCTACACTAACAATTATTTGGTGTTTGTGTATTTGTTTCAATGCCTTTTCCATAATTAGTTAATAATTGACTGATCTACAATCTCTTCAGCATTAATTAGTTATAATGTGCACACACACATACCCATACGCACACACGATGACTTGTTCCCCTTTTAAATCTTAAGTACTTTTTTTTCTTCCTAACAGACAGAGCTGTGTTCTTTCTCACAGCTTATTTTCCTAAAGGGATTTTAGGCTGCTTGAGAGAAGGTTCAGAGCCTATGCTTCTTTACATGACCTGCAGCCTCTATCCCAGGGTCCTGCATGCAGTAGACACAACAAAATTACTAACTAAATGATAAATTAAATTACAAAGGGAGACATCTGATTGAGAAGATACAGTAATATCCAAACATGAAAGCCCAGGGAAAACAGGTATTACATTTTTGCTAACCATGGCTGTGGCAATTATTTCATGTTCTAATGCTATTCTTCACAATGACTCTTAAAAAAGGTCACGGTATTGAGTTCTTGGGCATGTCTAACACATCAGAGAGCTTTGAGCCTTGGATAATAGGTATATTTAATTATGTCAGTTGGTACAAGTAAATTTCCAGCTTTGCCTTAGGAAAGGAAAATATTTATCAGGAAAATGAATAATAAGGTTTGCACTGTGATACAATAAGAGAAAAAAAACCTTGGTAAGCTTATACAAAGACCACGGATAGTTCAAAATAGCCAAGTACAATAATACTTTCTTTAAATGGGGCTTTCTTTCAAAATAAACAAATAGCCGAAAATACCCCAATTTTGAATAACTGTCTTAAAATTTGAATGATATACCTATCTATGCAAAATCAAAAACACTTCCCCAAATGATTAGCTTGTAGTGCGCATATCAATTGCATTATAGTGCAAGAAATGTCAAATGGCACTGGAAACAATGCCATGCTTTCCTGTACAGTGCAGGCATATTTCTTCTTTAGACACAGTTTACATAATAGAGGAAATGGCTTCATCTGGTTCCTGGTCTTTTTGATCAAGTCAAAAGCCTTAAAGAAAAAAAGTGTTTCTTTTACATTTTTACTTGTTTTTGTACTTTTGTTTTTCAAAAATTACATTTCTCTAAATTTTTTTTTTAATGGGAACTGGACAAGGATGGAGAACAATATTCTCTAAGAAATACTCTACTAAAAGATAAGCTCATGACCTTCTTCATGAATTCTGCAGGTGGCAAAAAATAAGGAGGAAAAAGCCTGTGATTAAAGAATACAGTTGATACCATGGTTTAAGATGAAATGTTCACATTTTAAAAAATATTAACTCAGTGACCTAGATGTAGGGATTATTTGGAGTGTTTAAGAAGCAAGGTGGCCACTGTGGTGATTACACAGGAGTAGGTAGTAAGTGATGAGGTCAGAGAGGAGCTGGGTTCAGACCACACAGGGCCTTGTGAGCACAGTAGGAACTTTGCATTTGACTCGGAATTGGAATGCCACTAGAGAGTCTGGAAATAACTTATGCTTTTAATCAGTCACCTTGGTTGCAATATGGAGAACACATTACAGTACAACTAAGAGGGAAGCCTGGAGACCATTCAAGTATACATTGCCTTCATTTGGCAAGAGATGATGGTGATGTTGATGAGGATAGGGCAATTGGCAAGAAGCAGATGAAAACTAACCATATTTTTAATAAATAAATTGATGCGATTTGATTATTAGTTTGATGTAGATGTCAGAGAATGAGAAAAGGCAAGAATAACTCCAATTTTTTTTTTACCTAGCACCTAATAGAATAAGGAGGATGCTAGGAGGAGCAGGTCTGGGGAGAGAGGAAAAACCAGGTATTCACTTCTTGACACGTTAATATTGAAATGCCTATTAGTCATCCATGTGGATATGTCAGCTGGTAGTTAGATCTCCAAAGGTGGAATTAAAGGGAGAGGTCTAGGGCAGGGATATAAATCTAGGAGTCATCCAAGTAGGGCTGGCATTTGAAACTGTGACATTGGAGAGATCACTGCCCTGGAGAATGAGTATGAAGAGAGATGCAGAGATCTAACTACCGAGCCTCTGTGTGCTCCAGTACTTAAGGGTGAAAGAGAACAAGTAACCACAAAAGACTTGAGACAACCAGTGAAATAAGAAGAGAATCAGAAGTGAATGGTTTGCAAGAACACAAGCAACTAGAGTTTTTCAAAAAAAAAAAAAAAAAAAAAAAGGAAATGAATAACTGAGTCAAATTGTAAAAGTAAATAGCATAAAATGAGGCCTGAGAATTGGCCACTGGATTTGGCAACAAAGCAGTTACTGAGGGCCCTAGCAAGAGAATCTCTTTGATGATGTGAGATGAGAATGGCAGAAAAAGAGAAAGTGTAGATTGCTGTGTTTTGCTCTAAAGAGGAGCAGAAAAATAACGCAATAACTGAAGTGGTAAGTGGGGTCTAGTGAGATTTGGTTTTGAAGAAGGAAGGCAGCACAGTGTGTTCAAACACTGATGGAAATATCAAGTGGGAGAGAAAAATCAGATGATGCTGCAGAGAGAGGGCAGAATAGCTGAAGGATGTATGTGGGAGGTGAGGGAGGATGGGATCCCATGTACGTGGAAGGAAATTCACCTTACACTGGAGCAAGGACAGCAAGGGCAGAGACAGAAGAAAAGGCAGAATAAAAGAAGACAGATTCAGGAGGCTTGGTTGGTTTGATGATCTGGCATGTAGATATTCTCATCCTAGTCTAACTTCTCAGTGAAATAACAGATATGGTTATTAACAGCTAACAGAAAAGAGGGGGAAAGGTATAGAGGTTAAGGTAAATAGAAGGTATAAAATGGTTCTTTAAGAGAGGTGCAGAGGAAGAGTAGGTGGAAAATCAGATCAAACTGGACCTTGAGAATGGCCAGCCAAGATGTAAGAGATAAGGATATATGCAAAGAGTATTCATAAGTGATGGGCTATGGCTAACTCGCTGAGACAAGTGAACCAGGACACTGACAGGAACAGTCACTGAGCAAGAAACAGACTTCCATTTGATCAAGTCACAGAACTTTTGGAGTCTACGCTACTACATCCTAATCTAATAACAAATTCAGAATGCAAGGTTCTTTATGGACCCAGTCCCATCTTATTTCTGACTTCTCGTACTGTATGATCTGCTATATACAATTAGCTACAGTTTCCTAGAACATGCAGAGCCTTCTCCTTCCTTGTGTTCTTCACAAGGGCAGCTCCACTAAGCCATTTTTCTTTTTTGGCCATTAATTCCACAATTAATTTACTGACCACTTCCTACGACGGGCCAAGAATGAATGGACCATATTGCATAGAAATTGTCTTCCTCCAAAATTGCTGCACAATGCCTGGCACATACTTAGCACTTCTATATAGATGAACAAATAAATGAACTCAAACATCAGTCATCCATGATCACTTATCTCTAAAGATGGAATGAGTTAAGAGGAAAGGGGATTTAGAGCACATGCAAAGTTCATAGTCTCTGCTTAGTCCATACTCTGCTCCAATGTAACACTATCAATGTCACCAGTTAACTAAAATTACTGTTTAATTAATTAAAATAACTTTCCAAATTTTTTACACTCATTTTCATTGTCTTAGTAATTCTCACAACTATGTTTTGATAGAAAAGTGTGAAAAGAAGAAAATAAATAGAGGACAACAAAAGATGCCCAAGAAGGAAATGGGGAAAGAGAAGAAAGGGGAAAAGAAAGAAGATAATAAAACAGAGATGGAGGGGGAACTAGCGAAGAATAAATGAGGAGAAAAAATATCAAGTGTTAGTAGCAGAAACTGATAAAGAGGAAAAGGCAAAAAGAAGATTATAGAGAAGGGATATTAATTTTAAGGCAATAATATTCTTACTTAAAAAGTACTGAGGGAAGTTTAGAAATTCCTATGAGGAAGCTGGAAAATTCTGGAATACTTATAGTTATCCTTTGTTTCCTAAATACTTATAACTATTTGTGAAGATCAACAACAGGCACATTTATTAAGTAACTACTATGTGGAAAACACTGTGCAGGGCCCTGTGTAGTCATGCCTTCAATTTCTCTTAACAACTGCTATTATCTTCACTTTACAGATGGAGACATTGAGGCCCTAAGAAACTTTCCAAGACACAGAGTGAGTGAGATTATTGATCCTCAGACCCAGAGCCAACCATGCTGCTTTTGCATTCCAGATATGCATGCAGAATAGGGTGGGTTCTGAGCCAACTGACAGGGCTTTCCCACATCTTCCATCCTCCCAGGCCAAGTCCAGAGGGTAACTGAGAAGAGCAGCAGGGGAGTCACCAAAATCAGCCCTGTACTCCCTGACCCCAGGGACCTGAATATGAAACAGATGGGACCCAGACACTCATCCAAGTCTCACACTGTCCTGTTTGGCTCTTTTCACACTTCATTCGGATATATCTGTTTATTCTTTGTAAAATGCAGTTGTGCTCATGAGTTGAGAATCAAAGTACACCGACAGAGACCTTTCCTAGAGATGTTTTGCCTCCTTCCTTAGCAACAAGGAGGATGGGAAAGAGACAAATTCAACCATTTCACTGGTGGCTGGAAGAAAAGTTATCAAAAAGTTAACAGCTTTGTGTCTTTGTATGTTAGGTCTTTGGACAACATTTTCTAGGAGTGTACATACCAGGAATAACAAATTCATGCCCATATACTACCACAGTCCCCCACAGCCTCAATAGCAATCAGTACCATGGGATCTCAACACATGGTCACTGAACCCAAATACAGCCACACTGAAATCAGTTTGTAATTCCTGTATTCCTTTGTAATAACAAATGAATCAAATATCATCTAGTGATGGTATGTATCTATTCCATCAACATTACCAGTTAACAACAATTACACAACATTGGTGTAATGTCACTAGTGTAATAACATAGATATACTTCATCACTAGATGCTATACAGAGACATAGCCCTATAACATCAAAAATGCTTAACACAGTAAAGTCAAATATGAACCTAAATATTTAAGATGGACATTATTTGTTCTTTGGTCAATAATTATTTCCCCAACATATTCAACAAGAGCCTGTGCTTTCTTAATTAAAATTCGAGTTTTAGAAACTAATTAAAAAACAATAGATTTAAATTGATGAATATTAATGTTTCTGTAATTCACAATAATGTTTAAGGCCAAGCCAGAAAATAGAAAACCATTTGACAGGGCCTGGGCTAAAAGCCATGGATGGCATCCACTGTTTAGTGTTGTATAATTTACAAACTTCTATTCTTCCGACAACTCAGAGGATGAAGTTGCCAAGTAAACACACAGCTCAGAAGCAACACAGAACTAAAGCACCCCCTCACATCTTGCAAAAAGGCGGTGGCCCTAAATAAGAGGACAATATCTACAAACTGTTTGCCAAAAATACCCAGATGCTGAACAGTTTCATTATAAAAATATTTTGAGATTCTCAGGATGCATTTAACGGTGAGGCAGTAGTATCAACAAAGTTTAATGATTTTTATATTATGTCTATGGCTACGTAAAATGAGATAAGGGACACAAATGTCACACAGACAGGAGAGCTCATATACACTCACATATGTCAAACATTTGCCACTTAAAAGAAATATACTTTTTTTGAAACAGGGTCTCATTCTTTTACCCAGATGGAAGTGCAATACCATGATCACAACTCACTGCAGCCTCGACCTCCCCAGGCTCAGATGATCCTCCCACCTGAGCCTCCTGAGTAGCTGGGGATTACAGGCATGTGCCAGCACACCTGGCTAATTTTCGTATTTTTTGTGGAAATAGAGTTTCGCCATGTTGCCTAGGCTGGTCTCGAACTCCTGGGCTCAAGCAATCTGCCTGCCTTGGCTTCCCAAATTGCAGGGATTATAGACATGAGCCACTGCACCTAGCCAAAAGAAATATACTTTTAATCAAGTTTCATTACTAGATTTTCATGCAGGAAAAAAAATTCCTGCCCATTATTCCTCATTTACATCTGTCTATCTTAGAATTCTCATTATACTGGCAACCACAGTACTTGGTAAATTAGATCAAAAAGGACATGATCCCAGAGATACAGAAATGGACTTAACTATTTCCCAGCATGAAGGACCTTACAAAGAGTTTATTTAACAGTTTTCTTCACTTATTACAGTCCTCAGAGCAATCAAGTCCAGGGATAAGGGTTTGAGTGGTATCAGCAATATTACTGGCTTAGGCTTGTTATCCAAGTTGTATTTGTTTTATAGAAACTCCCTGCCAATTCTTACATTAAAGTTAAACAAATCACTGAAATGATAACACTCAAAATGAATTGAATGATACTAAAATGTTTCAAAACTCTGAGTTTTCAGAAAGACTAAATAGCTTTAAAAATGTGGCTGAGGTTTTGTTTTTTCTTTAATATGACAATCATTATATGACATTCAAGTTAAGGTTAATATCCTTGAAAAAAAAATCCTTTTGTCAACTGGTGGTCTGTGGCTTGAGACTTCACTGAAAGGTTTCACTTGAAAAGGCTATGAAAACATCAGCCACTGATCCAGAAGTTCTCAACAGCTCAGAGATGCAAGGTCATTCATAATTGTCTCCATCCTTCTTTCCTCTCTCCAGAGTATAATTACTTCAAGAAACAAAAACCTGGTTTATTTTACTGAAATCCAGAAACTCACCGCTTACATAGCAACAGCTACTTCCCTTTTCTCTGGTTTAAATATCCACAACTGTCACCACTCCTAGGACAGTGACTGACGCTTAGTGGGTCTAATTTTTAGAACCTACACAATTTAAAAATATCAGCTACCATTGACTTTCTTCACAGAATTAGGAAAAACTACTTTAAATTTCATATGGAACCGAAAAAGAGCCCACATAGCCAAGACAATCCTAAGCAAAAAGAACAAAACTGGAGGCATCACGCTACCTGACTTCAAATTATACTACAAGGCTACAAAAACAACCTGGTGCTGGTGCCGAAACAGACATGTAGACCAATGGAACAGAACAGAGGCCTCAGTAATAACGCCACACATCTACAATCAACTGATCTTTGACAAATCTGACAAAAACAAGCAATGGAGAAAGGATTCCCTATTTAATAAATGGTGTTGGGAAAACTGGCCAGCTATATGCAGAAAAATGAAACTAGACCCCTTCCTTACACCTTATACAAAATTGACTCAAGATGGATTAAAGACTTAAACATAAGACCTAAAAGCACAAAAAGCCTAGAAGAAAACCTAGGCAATACCATTCAGGACATAAGCATGGGCAAAGACTTCACGACTAAAACAGCAAAAGCAAGGCAACAAAAGCCAAAATTGACAAATGGAATCTAATTAAACTAACAAGCTTCTTCACAGCAAAAGAAACTATCATCAAACTGAACAGGCAACCTAGAGAATGGGAGAACATTTTTGCAATCTATCTGACAAACGGCTAATATCCAGAATCTATAAGGAATTTAAATAAATTTAAAAGAAAAAAACAAACAACCCCATCAAAAAGTGGGCGAAGGATATGAAGAGACATTTCTCAAAAGAAGACATTTATGTGGCCAACAAACATATGAAAAGAAAGCTCATCATCACTGGTCATTAGAGAAATGCAAATCAAAATCACACCAGTTAGAATGGCAATCACTAAAAAGTCAGGAAACAACAGATGCTGGCGAGGATGTAGGGAAACAGGAATTCTTTTACACTGTTGGTGGGAGTGTAAATTAGTTCAACCATTGTGGAAGACAGTGTGGCGACTTCAGAAGGATTTAGAACCAAAAATACCATTTTACCTAGCAATCCCATTACTGGGTATATACCCAAAGGATTATAAATCATTCTGCTATAAAGATACATGCACACGTATGTTTACTGCAGCACTGTACACAATAGCAAAGACTTAGAACCCCTTCAAATGCTCATCAATGATAGACTGGATAAAGAAAATGTGGCACACATACACCATGGAATACTATGCAGCCATAAAAAAGGATGAGTTCCTGTGCTTTACAGGGTCAAGGGTGAAGCTGGAAACCATCATTTTCAGCAAACACACAGGAACAGAAAACCAAACACCACATGTTCTCACTCATAAGTGGGAGATGAAAAATGAGAACATATGGACACAGGGAGGGGAACATCACACACTGGGGCCTGTCAGGGAGTTGGGGGCTAGGGGAAGGATAGCATTAGGAGAAATACCTAATGTAGATGATGAGGTGATGGGTGCAGCAAACCACCATGGCACATGTGCACCTATGTATCAAATCTGCACATTATGCACATGTATCCTAGAACTTAAAGTATAATATATATGTATGTATGTGTGTGTGTGTGTGTGTGTGTGTATATATATATATATATATATATATATATATGCATACCACTCTTCAGTATCTATAATGAATTGGTCATATGGAAACAGGTGTTAACAATTGGTTGGGAAGAAGAGAGAATAGTATAGTAGAAAAATAACAGTTTATTTTGGAAATTAAAATCTTAGCTCCATCATTACTAGTTGTGAGTAAGTGGGAAAGTTATTCAATCTCTCTTCTGCCCTATAGGTAAAGTGGGGGAAATGATACTACTTCAGAGGGTTGCTGTGTGAACTACATGAGATAAGGTATAACATGACTATGGACGCATTGGTGATAGAATCCCAACAAGTTAACTGTCTTGGTTAACAAGATGAGAGTCAAGAAATATTTCAAATGTGTAGCATCTTATTAGAGGTAGAGAAAGAGCTTGTAAATCACCTAACCAGACCCCTTCCCACCTTCAAAGGATTTAACAAGTAGGAGGTCATATGGTGACTTTGGCCACAGCAGCTTCAGAAAAGTAGTAGAGACAAAATGAATTGTGTAGATAAAAAATAGTAGATAAAGAAAGGGAGAAATGGACCTACACAATCCTTTTAAGAAGTGTGACTGTCAAGAGAATGAGAGAAAAATAAGGGATTTTAGAATGTATGTGTCTGCTAGGTATTTTTAGGTTGGGAGAATTCGAGCTTTTGCATGATTAAGGTTAAGGTCAGATATAATTAGGAGAAACATATGTCATCCAAACCAAACATCTTTGAGGGTAAAAGGGGATGCTACTTATGCTGACACAATAGGAATAAACTGGGACTGTCTTAGGCCAACCAGAAATTCTGGTGATCCTAAGGATAAAATTGATGTTGAAGATACACAGAGAGAAAGAAAAATTGATGGGGCAAGGTCCCTGAGAAGAGAGGAGAAAGAGGGATCTAAGTAGAGGTATGGTTGGTCAGGGGAAGACAGTAATTAAAGTCTAACCTTTGGGAGACATAGGCAGGCAGATCACCTGAGGTCAGGAGTTTGAGACCAGCCTGACCAATATGGTGAAACCCTGTCTGTATTAAAAATACAAAAATTAGTTGTGCGTGGTGGCGTGTACCTGTAGTCCCAGCTTCTCAGGGGGCTGAGACAAGAAAATTGTTTAAACCCAAGAGGCGGAGGCTGCCGTGAGCCGAGATCATGTCACTGCACTCCAGCCTGGGCAACAGAGCAGGACCCCATCTCAAAACAAAACAAAACAAAACTAACCCTTTCCCAGGTTCTAGACACAGATCTAAAGCCAATTACACCCCTATTTTCAGAGAGCTTACAATTTAGAGCACTGATCATCATAGTATAAGAAGAAGAAGGAAGGGAGTGGGATTGTCCACCAGTGGAAGAACCCATGACACTTTTCAAGAAAATGTCCTAGCATTTCAATAGGGGACAAGTGTAATTTGAAAACCATAGTCAATATTGTAATTCAATGAAATGAAACTGTATTTCCTTTCTTTTTTATTGGCCGCATCTTTATTTTGACATTCTGAGCAAAACTGTAGGGAACTGTTTTATTGTGTTTTGGTTTTTGCTTTGTTATTACAAGAAGACATAAGCTAAGAAATTCTGATTGAGTGGTAGGAAAACAGCTGCCCTTTTGTGAGCACATATGACTTTCTAGTTTCTATACTAGATGATATTTTATAAATGAACTGCCAGTAACTGGATGAGAAATCTGAGGCTCAGAGGGGCTAATAACTTATCAGAAAATAACCCAGGGTCTTCATAAGGGGATTTGGCAATGGGTCTGTGCTTCAAAGCTGGTGTGATTCCTGTTGCTAAGTACAACCATGCCAAGGAAGGAAGGCCACCACTTTAATGTAATTCCATGAATAGTCACACCTGAGACACTCGAAGGATATACAGGCTATGCTCAAGAGGTAAGCCATATTACACAAAAAAATATAAACTGCTATATTAAAAGTAAATTGTGAAATGCTAATTGGGTAGAAAAAGTGCTGTTAGAATACAAAAGAGTTTAAATCTGGTTGAACTGGTTCAATCTGATCAGAAAATGTGTCTCAGAAGAGAAGGTAGCTAAGCAAAGCCTTGAAGAGTAGAGCAGCAACTTTTCAGGAAGATGGAATTTTTTTTTTTTTTTTTTTTTTTGTGGAGGGAGGGTGTGATTTTTGTGGAGGGAGGGTGATCAGGGAGACTTGCTGGAGGACTTGCTTAACACTTAAGGGAGGGGGTCAAACAAGAACAACAGTACAGATACAAGGCATGACAGTTTTACTAAAACATGAGACATGGCACTAGAGAAGACAATGGAAGAGCTATATTTGGAAAGGAAAGATGAAAGACACTACTTACGGTAGCTTTCCTAATTAAATAGCAAACTAATGAAAATGGATTTCTTTCTGAAAAACACAGGGAGCCACTGGAGTGATTTTTTTTTCTCTGTGAAATCTGAGGCTGTCCTTCCAGAGCTGGGATTATCAAAACTCACACAGTTTCTCCGTGTATCTCCAGCTTTGCTTACATGACCTTATAAAATAATATTGGTTTCTTCACATGTGGCATCCCCTGTCAATATCATCATTTATTTCCGAACTATAAGAAGATACTTGAATTTCTGGCCAGGTGCAGTGGTTCACGCCTGTAATCCCAGTACCTTGGAAGGCTGAGGTGGGCGGATCACGAGGTCAGGAGCTTGAGACCATCCTGGTTAATATGGTGAAACTCTATCTCTACTAAACATATAAAAAATTAGCCAGGCTTGGTGGCACGCACCTGTAGTCCCAGCCACTTGGGAGTCTGAGGCAGGAGAATCGCTTGAACCCAGGAGGCAGAGGTTGCAGTGAGTCAAGATCATGCCACTGCACTCCAGCCTGGGTGACAGAAAGAGACTCCGTCTCAAAAAAAAAAGAAGATACTTGAATTCCTGGTGGTGTGATATGACTCTTGGATTTGGCATGAGAATTCACCGAATCTCATGTGTGCTTCCTCGTAGGTAGTACCGAGAGTATTTCTAACCCCACTATGTTATCTAGACCCAAATATTTTTCTTCTTTACTTTCGATTGAGATGTAATGAAACTTGCCAATAGAGCTATAAAGATAACACCTATTTGGCCAGATTGGGAATTAGGTGCAAGGGCTAACACCCAATTTTATTTTATTCATTCACAAAGAAGCTCTAGGCCATTTTCTTTTGTATATTACTTTATTCTCCATATTCATGTGACCTCCTTGGCAGCTCACTAATCTCTCAATAGGCTCTAGGTGTAAAGAACTCTTTCATTAAAAATCACATGAAAACTTTTTTCCCAAACCTGACCAAGACCGATCAGGGTAGAACCAACTGAGCAACTTAATAAAGTTTCCTCTTTGAGGAGTGAAGGTTTATACAGTTAATTCTCTCTGGAGTGTTCTATATTAAAAAAAAAATCTTAAGAACAGCAAATGCCAATAAGTTCTCATTAAAGGTAAATTATATCAATTCATTCATTAAGAAGCATACAAGGCTGGGAGTGGTGGCTCACGCCTGTAATCCCAGAACTTTGGGAGGCCAAGGCAGGTATATCACCTGAGGTCAGGAGTTCAAGACCAGCCTGGCCAACATGGTGAAACCCCATCTCTAATAAAAATACCAAAATTAGCCGGGTGTGGCAGCTAATGTCAAAATGTCATTTCTCATTCAGTTACTGGCATGCCTGTAATCCCAGCTACTCAGGAGGCTGAGGCAGGAGAATTACTTGAACCCAGGGGGTGGAGGTTGCAGTGAGCCGAGATTGCACCTCTGCACTCCAGCATGGATGACAGAGCAAGACTCCAGCTCAAAAAAAAAAAAAAAAAAAAAAAAGGCTCATTAAATGATTAAAAAAAAAAGCTCATACAAAAATTTCATTTTTGGAGAAAATGAAATGGTTTTCCAGGGAAAACAAATAATATCCTGGGCCCAACCTGTTAGTATTCAGACATGCAGAGTCATCATATACACTTACACATATGCTTCACAACTGTTACTGAAACAGAAGGGTTATCATCCCTAGGATCTACCTTGACCCCAGAAGGAACCAGCTTGAGGAGGTCAGAAGCCAGGGCTAAGTAAAGGGCCATCATTTCTTCACCCCTCCTTCCCCCAGTATTGGGTGTGTGTTTCCCTTCTAGAGGCTTTATTTGGGAGTTTCATGTGGTAGTAAAACATGAAGTCATTAGAAATTCATCAGTGAATGATGGATTTCCTTTGGTTGCACAGCCACTGGGTCTGTCTTCCTGTTCCATGGAGGCACGTAGGCATTTGGAAGGCCTATGAATTAGAGGAGAGAGAGGCAGACAGACAGGCAGGCCAGGGAAGGCTTATCTAAAAGCAACAGTATGTCAAGATCTCAATATTGAACCCAGAAACTAATTTATGGCAAGCCTGATGTTTTTCAGTAAAAGAACATGTAACACTTTACCAAATGTGACCACAGACTTTCTGCCCAGGAGGCCACGAAAGGACCTGAATGTTGCCTCTACAGCCCTTCCTTCAAACAATGCATCCTTGTTCCACAGCCTCCCAGCTGTGACAGGCATGATAAAAATGGAGATTGTTTTTATACTCTATGTGCTGTTTCTACACTGACAGCAGCATGGTTATTTGCCAAATGATCAGAGTATGTTGGCATTTTTATAAATAAAGTTCTTGGGTTTGACAGTAATCTGTGCAAGGAAGACTTGGAGGATGGACAAAAATGTCTTCTTTCCCATGCAGAGGAAAAAGGCCTCTCTGGCTATTTTTCAGCACACTAAAATTTCTTCTTACCAAAAGGCAGCCAGGAGCATAGCTATGACATCAGCCCAGCCGAAGCCCTGCTCTCTCCAAAAGGACACAGGGAAGTATTTCTTTCCTCCATGGCTTGCAGGAATGTGTTCCTGGGGCTTCCTGAGTTATACAAGGAGGATTTTATTTCACCAGAGTAGCGGAATGGGGGTGAAGAGGAAGGAGTGTGGAACTAACATTCAGCAAACTCCCATAGTGCTCTGTGCTCACGTAGGTTGCTTTGTTTCATCCTCACAATAACCCTGGGAGGTGGGTATTATTGTCCCCAGTTTACTGATGAGGAAACCAAGCACACTCTGGTGCAGTGACAAACGCTGTGTGCACAGAAACCAATGCCTAGAAGTTGTCAAAAGTATAGAGATAGTCGGAGTATGAAAACAGGAGATACACACTTCTCCTTTAAGAAAATCATCTTCGTGGCTGGAGGATTTCAAACACACATGCTCTACTGCATACTTTCACATCTGTCTTGTCAAAAACATTTTTTACAGGTTTTGAAATATTTTTATAGACAATATCTTTCAAAAGTTCATTTAGGAAACTTACTGGGTAGAGGGAAGGTTTCATTATTATTTGCCAAAGGAAAAAACTGACCTTCTGAGAATTTCGGCAACGTGCCAAAGTCCCAACTAGAAGAAAGGGACTCGGTGCAGATACCCAGATTCTCCCTCCCCTGGTTCACTGTTTTCCATGTCACCCCCGTTCTGTCTTATTACTGAGCATAACAGAAACTCAGAACCAACTTTCCTCCTACCAGTGCAGGAAGAGGCTGAGGACAATGGGCTGAAGCTCACGCCGTTAACGCAGTTTGCCAGGAAGAACTTGTTCTGACAACTAGAAGATTTGACTGTGGGTACTTTTCACTGAGGGTATTTCCACAGCCTCTTCTCCACCACCCCCCTCCCTTCTCTGCCAACTCCCTCATCTCAGCAAAATCAAAATCAAGTCACACCTGGTACAGATTGAAGTTACCTTGCAAACCGTGGGTCCTGCAGTAACAGCTCTTCACACTACACACAGCTCATATTTCCCAGGCGGCAGACTACTAAATGTAGGATGATCAAAACCAGATCAGAGTCTAACCTAGCATGGTTTTGAGAACCCCCTATGAATAGTGAAAAGTTTTCACCGAGCTTTGGGCCCAGAAACGCAGGGAAGCACCCCAGGATGGACAGGACGGAGCATATCATTCATGAAGCAGGAGCACAGCTACAGTCCAGTTGTTTTTACATTTAGTCAGTTGTTGGAATATCTTTCTAGCAACCACCGGAAACTGAATGAGGTGGGTCTTGGCCAGTGGGTTACTATTCTGCTAGTCAAATTCCCGATGAATGTTTGCAAGCTTTGCTATCTGTGAGAGGATTCCGAAATACTGAATAAAAGCCATGACATAACAACGAAAAAAATCTACCTCTCACCACCACTTTTTAAGGGGCATTAAATAGTTCAAGTTGTCCCCTTCATAAAGCGTAAATTTAGCACTGTTGAATAGTTTAGCATAAATGTGTCTGAAGCCTCAAGACATTCTACTTTAAAGCATCTCAACACCAACAAACTCTGATGCTTAACTTATGCACTGTTGAAGAAGATGGAAAATTGAGTTCAATACTAATTCAATACTAACTTGCTGTTTGATCCTTTAAGAACACTGAATGCACTGTATCAACTAACATATACAATCTTCTGATGTCTGGTGGCCTTTATTTCCTTTCTAGAAGTTGGCAGACAAAGTCTGCTGCTCCTTTCAGCTTCTCTTTAATAAAGAAGTAAAATAACTTTGAATGTTATTTATGATTGGGTCTGGGGGTGATAGTGGCCAGATGTGAGATACTTCATGTAAACTATTAAAAGATAAAGATCCATGAAGCTGCACTGATTTCTACGAAGCAGAAATAGAAACCAAAGGGTCAAAACAAATGTTTCAGCTTCCATAACATGTAGCACTAAATTCAACAACCCCATGTGCCTGCCATTGGGCTAGGTGCTAGAGATAGCAATATGAAAAAGATGATCCATAAAAGCCTTAGAAGCCAGCCTAGGGCAAAGGTAACATGATACAATCAGAGTCCCACCAATGGTGTGTGTCAACTGAGCTGCGGAGCCCAGAGACAGAAGAGGAATTATTCTGCTTTAGAAAAAAGGCTCGAGGAAGCCTCTCGGTGGAGGCAACACTTGAACTAGGCTTTGAAGGTAACTAGGATCTTGTTAAGGATCCAGCGGACAGAGAGAGGGAAACCTTCTAGGCAGAAAATAACACAGGCAAAACATTAGAAGAGAAAGGATAGATGCACTCTGAATATTCTATTCAAAGAAACAAAAAATTATGCCACCTGAACCGTTACAGTATGTTACTTGGAAAAAGTATATTAATTTCAGATGTAAAAACATTTTCCTTGTGTATGAGTAAATACTATAATTGAAGTGACAGATTAGACATGTAGAATTTATTATCTGAAAGAAAATCTAATCAATAGATATTTCATTTCGAAAAGTTAATGAAATATTATGGAGAGAGTGGCCTTTTAAGCTTTGATTTTTGGATTCAGAGAAAGAACTTAATTTTCAGTGACAAGGTCAGTACCAGCTGAATGGTCTCCTTTTGCTTCCCACAGAAATGACCGTTCTTTCTTTCTTGAATTATTTATTAAAATCAGGCTTCAATAATCTCAGTCTATTTAAACATGTTTTTGTAGTTCAGCAAGTTAAAAATCATGTTGCCTTTGTTATTTCTACCATTTTTAAAGGGACATTAAAGTACTTATGTGAAATTAAATATTAATTTCATGAATATGTTTGGGTGTGTAACAAAATTCTCTCTTTTCAGTTCCTGTTAATTAATATTCAGTGCAATAAGTACACACGTGTTTAATACTATTATCATCAAGGAAGGGCAGAGGGTTCAAGTCATTGTAAAGGACAATGTGGGTATATTTTATCTCCTTCTAATTAGCAAAATTAGATGAGCTTCTGGAAGATTATTTGAAAGCAAAGGTTTGCCAAGCCTACTTTCAATAAACAGTTTTATGCTCCCAATAGCCTAGGACTCAACTCTTAGATGACAAAAATAAATCTTTTGGTACATCCATCATGGTTAAAGTAAGCCAATTCCAAGGTCAACTATAGGGTCAGATACAAAAGCTTGCCAAATAGCCACATATGCAAAACCACAGACATCAGCTCATCTGAAACAAATGCTCTACCTTGCAAAAGAAAAATTTTTTAGTTGTTTGCATTTATGGTGATGTGCTAGTATAGCTTGATTTGGGACCATAATGAAAATTAGATATATTTTTGCCAAATGGATGAAATTTTCTCATAGAAGTAAAAAATAAATAAATAAATATTAAAAATTAGCTGGCCGGGTGCAGTGACTCACACCTGTTATCCCAGCACTCTGGGAGGCTGAGGCAGGCAGATCACGAGGTCAGGAGTTCAAGACCAGCCTGGCTATCATAGCAAAACCTCGTCTCTACTAATGCAAAAATTAGCTGGATGTGGTGGCACATGCCTGTAGTCCCAGCTACTTGGGAGGCTGATGGGGGAGAATTGCTTGAACCAGGGAGGCAGAGGTTGCAGCGGACCAAGACCACACCATTGCACTCCAGCCTGGGTGACAGAGTGAGACTCCGTCTCAGTCAATCAATCAATGAAATAAAATAAAATAAAATAACAGCATAAAAACATTGACCTGTCTTTTTGCCAAGATCTAGGTCAGAGAGTAAACTGCATATATCTTTGGCAATGTATATAATTCGATAGACATTACATACACACTCTATCATTACTGAGGCAGTTCCTCTTTCAAAAGGATGTCTTTGTTAAATAAATGTGTCCTCATAACTGCCTTTAAGAAGGAGACATATGCTGATCCTATAACACTCCACACCTTCTTTGAAGCCCTTAAATACTTCACTTCAAAAGCATGTCCTATTTTAATTATATCATCCTGGTACATGAGAGATAAGGTGATTTCTCTACTTCCTGAATCAAAAGGAACAGCAGGATTAGACAGAAACAGCACATCAACTATCATTTTAGCTGTCTCAAGATTACAACATTTGAGCATTTTGTTTCCATGCTACACCCTCCTTTCAGTGTCTATGAGGAAGTTTCTGCACTTTGTTTGACCCGACTGAACTTTGTCACACTGCCTTCTCACCACCCCTGATGAAGCAAGCCACTAAATCTTACCAACTATCTCTTTGTTGTCTTTTGCACGTTCCCAGCCCCTCCTTCCAATCTTACCAAGCCAGTTAAGTTGCACTTTTCACCTTCTCTGTTGACATAAAATAAAGTAACTGCATTTATTTGGATATTGACTGCACTTTTTGTCAACATCTCAGATTTTATAAGTCAACTAGATTGTGTTTCAAGGCAAAGTCCTAAAATTTCATAGCTCATCTCTATTTGCTTGCTCAGTGCAAAGTAACGAAATGAAAAACCCAGAGCTCTAGAGAAAGTTTGTTTAGTCTTGTCATCATATAACTGAACTAAATTATTCCGCACTATGTAAGTGTTTTAAAACATTGTATTATGGAAAAGGAAGCTATTAGTTTGTTAAAATATACTTAAATTTGATAGGCATTTAACCAATGTCTATGAAAGTAGAGTGTGTAGGAACAGAAATTATTAGTGCACTGAATGCAGTATGAATTCAATGTTGTAGAAAAAGGTGATGCAGCTTTTTCTAGTCGTGTCTAGTAGCTTTTTTTCAGTAATGTCCACCTTCTAAATGAAATGTTAGGACTACAGGGCTCCGCTCCCACCTTCAGTTGTATTGGAAAACAAGGTCAATCTCTTGTTCACTTGGAAGATAAAGAACTATTGTACTTGATGCCTGGAGACATGATTGCTGGAACTTCTAAAATATTTCATGGAATACATTATCTAACCATGTTAATATAAAACATGAAGCTCAAGGCTATTTACATCTGAGTATCTGACTTTAGAACAAGACGCATTACTGTTCAAAATACTGTACGGAACCTGCTAGTAGACATTGTTAGCTCTTTAACTAGGATCCTGAGTTTTACACAGAATCCCTCTGGTAACTTTACCCATTCCAAGGTAAAGAAATGTTATTTAACATCAGTATAGAAACATACTGATGAATATGCACATAGATTATCTTTAAAACCCACACACTTTTTTTTTTTTAGGCTTGGGAAACATCAACTTTTTTAAAAATTGGAGATTCATCTTATTACACTTGATTTGAGAAGAAAAAATTTCAATGCTACATTCTAATGATTCCAAAAATACTTGGTCAGTCTATCAGCTGGCCCAGAAATTATGCCATATATTATATTCAATTGCTGAGTTAGACCAAGATTAGAATTGTTCTATAATACTTCTATTTTAGAAGCTGTTTTTGTCCATTAACATAAGGGGAAGTCTCAAAATACCTGAACATTCTTACCTTCAAAACTATGTGGGGAGTGTGGGGAAGTAAGCGCCTGTTTGTCTATGTGCAGAAGTGAACAATTTATGCATCCTTTTCTAGGGCAATAAGAAGCTATCTTAATTCTGGAGAGCTATTGGAATCCCACTGAATGAAGCATCTGAGCTTGTTCTGTCCAGTTTATATTTGGCCTCCTGAGCCAGTTCTTGTTCATAGTGAAGTTGGATTTTATAACCTACCCTGCCCCAATATTTCCTTATATAAATGGGTGACAAAGAGGAGTTCCATTGCCGTATTTTTAAGAGAAAATTATTTTAGATGAGAAATCTCCAAAATTCTGGATACAGGGTTTCTACTACTGGCTTCTAATCACTCATCCCATGAGCATTTTAAATTATGTACAATAAGCATTTAAAGCTGAGTAAGAAAATGTGTCTACCTATAAGAATTAAGTGAGGAAGAAGAGAAGTAAGCAGAAGATTCTCATGCAGTATGGCAAGTATGTAAGACAGAAGTATCCACAAAGTGTTTTGTGTGTCAGCAAAAGAAATATCTAAATCTATTTCTGGAGTCAAATAGACTTTTTTAAAAGGGGGATGAGTAGGTGGAATTTCATCTTTTTAGATGGTGTCTGTCTCTGCTGCACAGGCTGAAATGCAGTGGTGCGAACACAGCTCACTGTAGCCTCAACATCCCAGACTCAAGTGGTCCTTCCACCTTAGATGACCAGCTAATTTTTTTAATTTTTTGTAGAGATGAGGTCTCACTATGTTGCCTGGGCTGGTCTGGAGCTCCTAGGTTCAAGTGATTCTCCAATTTTGGCCTCCCTAAGTGCTGGGATTTCAGACATGAGCCAACACACCCAGCCTATAGGTAGAATTTTTAAGGGTGATTAGGAATTAACTGGACAAAGAAGAGGAATGGCCTTTGCAAGTAGAGGAAAGAATCTGTTTGGAGCTCAGATAACTATTATTTGAAAACATAATGACACCTAGTTCAAACTTGTGACTGAATTCACAGTAGAACTCATAGAAAAAACATATCATTAAATATAATATTTCCATCAGTCTATGTCTGAAAGACTAAAGAAGAGCAAATAACAATCTTAATAAAATGATGATAAGTTATACCCCCAACTCTTCCAACATCTGATTCTGTGGAAATTTGCATGGACATCTGAAATGGTTAAGCAAAATAAATTTTCTTGTTTTTTTTAATAAAGGCCTAGAGCAATTCATATTTTTCTTCTTGACTCTGACCTTTTTCCAAAACAATAAAATAAATGTAATCTGTAGAAAAGAAATTTCTTATTACCAAAATAAGTGACATTTTCATTTAAGTAATATCTTCCATTATAAAAAAAAGACATTTTACTGAACTTGGATAATAAAGCTTTCATTTTATCCTTTTTTACATAGACCCTAAATTTATATAAATACATATTTCTATATATGTAGAAATTATATATATATATATATGTATGTTTATAAGTAATAGAGCTATAGATGACAATTGTGGTGCTCAATTACCTACATATTTACAGCTAAAATATAGGTAAATTTTAGTTAATGATGTTGATTATTATGCTACCACAAATGTTACTACTTTTGCTTCTAATAATACCATGAATGATAATAACTACTACCCCACCCTGTTTATTATGTTCTAGACATTGTACGAACATCTTAACTGTATATTACATTTAATCCTTATACCACTACCACCAAGATATAGATATTAATCTCATTTTGCAAATGAGAAAACTGAGGCTTACAAAGGTTAAACAAATTGTCATTGGCCATACAGTTAATAAAGGGAAAAGACAATCTAAATACATTGTTACTTTAAGCTCCCAACTTTACCATTTACTGATTGTCTGGGTTTTGACTCTCTGAACCTAGGTTTTTCTCAACTAAAAATTGGGAGCCATACCTACTTAATAGAGTGGTTTTGAATATGGACTCTAATGTTATATATAAAAGTATATACATATAATTGTACATATATAGATATGTATATCTCTACATGTGTATTATATATACACAATAGATAATATACAACAGCCATAAAGGTATTAATTATCTTCCCCATGAAAAGGCAATAAAGAGGATTTATATAATAAAAACTTGAAAACAATATATCTACAGAAATAACTTGCAGTAAAATGATAATATAAGGCAGGGATAGCTTACTGTGAGTGTTTCTTATAGTTTCACAAGTATCATAACACACTGGAAGACTATAGAAATCTTAAACACATCATTTATTGTAAGTCCCACTTAAGACTGATCTCAAAATACATAGGATGAACCACATAAATTGACCCTACTATAAAAATTCAAAGAGCTTTCCAGATACATCTCTCTTTTTATTTTAATCTTTTAAAAGCATGTTTAGATTATATTCATTTGATTTTAGTGGAGCTTTTCTCTAAAATAAATTGCCTATACATACACACACTCACACATGTGGAATTCCTTTTCTGTAATCCTCAAAGAGGCTTTTGATTCTTCTTCTGATTCTCCAAAAAAGAGTCAGTGAGCAAGTGAGATGCGTACTGGGATTTGGATGGCTCCAGAGTCACTGCATACATTTACATAGAAACCAGATGGCTGTGGAAAATGTTTCTTTTTTATTTAAAAAACGGATTATTGAGGTGTTTCTAAGGACTCTTTTCCTAAAATAGATAAAAAGTGCAAATCAAAGACAAACTAAAGGAAAGTTGCATCCAAAATGCTGCAGCAGCTCATCACAGTTTAACCACATATCCCACAGGGGCAAACTCCTAAGAAAGTCACCTTACTGGGACATAGGACCTTGTCCTAGAGAGTCTGGAGCTTTCATTATTCAGGGAAAAGAAGAGAAGAAGGAAAAGGGAAATCTTGCCCAAAAAAGTTGAAAGTCCTTGCCCTTTGAAGGGTTATTATTTTTTTCTCCCTGCAAAACTAACCACAAGTTTATAAGATGGGATGTTTAAGGGACTTCACTTTTTAATCTTGTAATATTAATTCCCTGAAGCTTTGAACTGACAGGCAGGCCAATGTAAATGAGCCAGAACGAGAGTCAGAGCCAGAATATTTGTTGTACCATGACAAAAAAAAATGTGTTATTAGTGCTCAGTGATTAATGAGCATGCAAGAGGAAGGGATATAACATGTATAAAACTGTCTTGGTATGTACACGGTTTACACAATATAACAGCAAAATACAATCAACTTTACTACATACTGATATATACACAGATACCCACATCTTACAGATACATCTGTACTATATGGGACATTTCCTGTGAATCTGCATTCTTATTTAGTATTTCAAAAAAATGATAAAAATCTGAATAGACATTTTACATTTGTGAAATGACACATACACACAGCAAACAATGCTTATTCATTACTGCATTTACTGGTTACCTATACTTTAATTATGTCTTGTCTTAAATAATTCAGATTCAGTACTTAGTGGTAAGTTAATTTCACTGGCAAAACAAATTAACCAAATCTATGGTAACTCATGCATGCAGTCACAGTGGATAAATTTAGTAAGGAATGCCATTATAATTCAAACAACTAGGGAAGAAATAAAAGCACAGCATTAAAAAAATAATTTTTAACAAAGTTTTCTAGAAAAATATGATGTTCTAACAAAAACACAGCATTTCACTCTATGAAATTTAAATTAACAATATCCTTTTCCTTTATGTCTGACCACCAAAAATGTTCAGAAGAATATAAAGGTCTGCCTACAAATTATACATGTTTATAATAAAGCACATCTAGCATCAACTATTCATCAGGATTGGCTGAAGCCAAAAAAAGAGAAAGTTTCAAGAAAGTTAGACATGATGGGGAGGGGTGTGGAGGGACAAGAGATACAAAGGGGTGACCTGTCAACCCCATCAACTGCACCATGTCAAAGCTGCAAACAGCTGTGATTGGCCAAGCTAGCGAGAAGGAAAAAAACAGCCACTGTATTTTAGGAATAAAATATAGGATAAATAAAAGAATGGCGACATAGTAATTCCCACAATAAACTTTAAGGAGATAGGGGAATTTTCGTTTGATCAGTTGCTTGGCTGACACCCCTCCCCAATTTGATCTCTTCTTATTTTCAAGTCTGGATCCCAAAATTAAACACCAACACCACTACCCCAAGCAATGAAAAGTAAATTATCAGTTGAATAAAATTTTAGATGTTATTTTCCCATTATTTGTGTTACAAGTAAACATAAATTTTAATTCCTTGTTTGATACTATGATAATATAATGTTTTAGCAATAATTGTTGCAGGTAAAGAAAACCTAAAATCAATATTAAACAAACAAATATGAAAACAAATCATTTTTATTTGCACTGCTTAGGAAAAAAGAGTTCTACATAACAACTGTGGTTTCCACTTCTTTTCTTTTCACTACTTTTTTGTCTTTTCTTCCTACCCTCCCTACATCCCCTCCTTCCTTCCTACTTTCCCTCCTTGTTTCTTTGTCTTTAAAGCATAACAGCAAACCCTGAGAGTAGCAATTCCATTTGCTCTTGTTGAGGCATCTCTCTGGACCTCCCTTCTGAGTGTTTTTCTTTCTTTTAATAACACTTTCTTAAAGAAAAAAAAAAAAGAAAGAAACTTTCTAGAAAGAAATGTGCAAATTTTGCTGGTTCTCTTCTGCTTTCTCATAGGATTAAATCTGTAAAGAATTAGTGTATTGGTTTTATTAACCCTAATTTATCCAGTCAATTTGATTTCTACATACTCATTTGGATTTTCCTCCCTTACACACCAGTATCATTGCTCTGGAATTAATTCTGCTCAAAAGGAAATTGTACAGAAAGATAAAATTAGTAATTGTATTTTTATTGATGAACTAATTGGGTTCAAATTAACAGATACACAAAATAAGGATATTATTATTAAACACTGGATATTATTAGCTCATTCCATATATAAGCATGGTTCTCAAGGTTAGAATCACCTGGAAAGCTTTATATGGTTCTGATACATGGATCCCGTTTGCCATAGATTTTAATTTGATTGTTCAGGATGGGCCTTGGGGACCAGAAGTTTTAAAACTCCTCAGGTGATTCTAACCTGCAAGAACCACAGAAGACGGAGAATGCTGGTTGATAAAAGGGAGAAGGTCATTCAATACAAGAGAGAAATAGTTAAGGTCAGAGAGGACATTGATCCTGTATAATAAGTACACTGGGAAGACAATCAAATATTTCCAACTCATCTATGATTTTCAAAAAATGTTTGCTGAATTAATCAGGAAAAGAAGGAAATGGCAAATAAATAACTGCCATTTTACAGTGGCAAATAAATAATCACATGTACCCCTTTGGAGCCAGTGACCCTCCCGCCCCTGAAGGTGGAGTCTAAGGAGAAAATGAGCCATGTAATGGAAAAGATGCAATTCTTCAGATAAGGCAGGTGAAACCATCATGGGATCTATCTTTGGAATTTAATTACATAGTTACCAAGTTTATTTAGACTTCCCTTGCCTATCTGCACTCCCTCAATAGAGGTAACAGAGAGTTCAAAAGAGGAAAAATAGTGTTACAATTCTAAAAGGGCTCCAGTTCTGCTGGCCTGTGGCAAATAAGAAAGAAATGGCCCCCACTGGTTTATACAAAACACAGTCATTTTTTTCAGGGGTCTGTCATTCCTATGCTTAGGTGGCTATCATTCTATTTTTCACTATAAACATTGAGTTCTACTTACTACTAGACTGAACAAGGAAGCAGAAGTTGGCCATAAGACAAAACTACTCATACACATTAGACAAGCCATATGAAAACAAAAGAGCAAAAACAGCCTTCAAATAAACTGTGTTAGTAAGAAGCTTGGAACTATTTGCTGAGAGCTCAGCATTGGCGATGATGAAGACTGATTTAATTTTGAATTAGGAAAGAAGGCATTTTCTGTATTCTCTGTGCTACTTTTCCTCCAGCTCATGATAATCTTCCTCAGTCGTTTTCCTGAAACTCTCACCGCTCCTTCAGTATGTCAAAAATTGAGGTGAGCTCAGCATGCGCTTGAAGATCAGGGAAGAACTTTTACAAAATGGGCAAAGTTTGTTCCAGGGAAAGCAGAGAAGATATTTGAATATTCCATAAGTGCAATCCTCAATATAAGTATTTAAAAGTATAACTGTGATTCATACAATAAAAGATGACTTCAGAACCCCACAGTTGATAGGACTTAAAATAGTTGAAACACCTCAATTTTTGTTATAATGTGTTATAATATATTTTTATTATTTATGTTTCTTTTATTTGTTTTAACCCCAAATCATGTAAAATGATTTGGAAGAGTTTAACAGTCAGTTTGATGGGTAATTCATGTTTGCATTTTATTCATTATTCTGATTGCATATCATGTATCTGTGCATAATGAATTTATGAAAATAAAAGAAATCCATTTTACTAAACTATGACTTCATATTACTTTAATACATTTAGAAAAAGAAAAATTAGTTTTGGTGTCCTTATATATTATTTATTATTTAATAATTTTAGAGAAATAAGGCAATGGCAGAATTTATGCAAACTATGTTTTAGAGAAATTGCGATTTTTTTTTAGCATTTGGTTTTGTTAGATTTCAAAATGGCTTTCTGGATTCATCTTTGGTGTTACTGTTTCTAATATCATTTTATATAAAATAGCAATTGTGACCCACCTGGACTCTTTACCCTTTTTCTGCAGAAATGTTAAAATTCCAGTGAAATCATACACTGTTCTATATAAGTCACAGGAAACCATCTTTTCAAAAAATATGACACAAAGTCTTGTAATAATATTTCCTGAGTACAATCTAGGGAGCTTTTGGGGGGCCAAACGAAGTCATAGAAGCAGAGCCTCCTGTAAAAAGTGAGAAATATTAATAAATACAGTATTTCTCTCTCATCAAATAAAGGCTCACCACAAAGGACTACCTCATGGACTACAGAAAAAAAATTAATATTTTAAAGCATTGCAATGAAAACATTAAAAGTTACACTTTTTTTTTTTTTACTGAGGGTAGTGTGTGATCTGAAGAAACAATATAATTCACTTATCAGTGCTTGAAATAAAATACATGTTTAATATGCACCAATTTCAGGCCATTTGTCTCATGCTTTTAAAAGGATTCTCCATTAAAACACTGTATTTCTTCCTTAAAAGTTTTGTGATAGGTTTCCAGCCATTTCCGTTTATTGCTACACAGAGGAGAATGACTGGGCAGGTAAATTACTTAAATAGATGGCTGCTAAATGAGAATGAACTTTGACTCATTTAAATTAACTCCAATATTTATTATTAGAAGCTTGACAATGCTCTTGGAAATAATTAAGCATGACCACTAGAATAAATGAATTTAATGAAACAGACTGTAAAGTAACAGCATTTTATTTCAGAGATATTACCTTAATGTGAAAATCAAGGATTCATAAAAGGCTTGAGGTACAGTACCACAGTGTAAAATTTGATAGAAACATCTCAGTGACTTTAGATAATTTTTCCTAGGGAAATTTAATGCAAGATACTCTGAAAGTGACTAGAATAGCTATCTTAAAAAGAACGAAGTAGTTAAGTTTTATATGTAAATTTTAATGAAACAGGAATTGATTCTGTCTTCATATATGATTGCAACCATGAACAAGATTAATCATCTATAGAAAATACCTATGTAAAATCACTGCTTAATTTTGAAATTATTTTAGTTAGCCAATAAGTTAAATTATAGACCTAAGGGTCGGGTAGGGAGAAAGAACACCACCGTTGCTAACATTTAATCTCTGTATACAATATATAAATTTTTTTCAGCAAGAAGAAAATTTAGTAAGATTTCCTTGCTACTGTAGGACATTTCTACACTTGTACGTCTGAATGACTCTCTGTGATTTACACTAGAATGAGACCTCTCAGACCTGTGGTTCAAAAGCATAAGCTTGGAAGAGATTTCAATTTATTGATTCTCCACACACATCCTTTTGTCAGTTTCAAGAACACATTTGCTCTTATTAATAACAACCTCCATCTTTTTAGCTCAAAATGTCACTGTAATAAGAAAAAAAAAATAATTGATGGCCCTGATACAAACCCCTAGGGAGTAATTGTTGCCTGGGAATTAGTTTCCAGTTGCTGTTTACCTGTGTATGCCTTGCCTTAAAACCAGCAATGTACACATGCTTCATGGACAAAGTCCCTGTCTTCGAGACACTCTCCAGACTCTGAAGTCCCAGTCAAATACTGTGTACTCAGAAGGTCCCCAAGAAGTGTTCCTGGAACTGAATCCTTAAAAAAGGGCATTGTTAAAACGGGACACTGCCCCTTGCTTGACCTCCAGCCTTCTACACAAATAGATGTGAAAAGATGTGTCTGTGTGTCAAAGTGTATTTTTCACATGGTGACTAATGTTTAACACAATCTATACTCAGTCATTACAGGAAAATAAAGATGATATCAGCAACCAACCCTGAATGATAGCCTATCTGTCCTTTGTGACTAATTTCAATACTGTTTACCAAAGGAAAATAGGGTTTCAAAAGCCCATTCCCTTTATCAAGAATACAAGAGAATTCATAAATGCTGCATATTCACAAAACACATGTTTAAAACAGCACTTATTTGGTGGCAATATAATCAGAGGGTGTTTGTGTTCAGCCACACTGAACTACTTGAATATCTGCAGCCTTATAGACTCCCTCAGGATCGGGGGCTCTTAAACAAGCTGTTTCGACTGCCAGGAAGCTAGCCCTCCTCAGTTCCTACCTCCCCTCCCTTGAACTTCTACTCATTCTTCAGGCACCAGCTGAGATTTCACTTCTCCAAGAAGTTTCCCCGGATGCCTAATAAACTGAGCTAGGTCTCATAGCACCTCCGCCTTACAGAGTGTAATAATTATCACCCTGTATCATAACTGCCTGTTTGCTTGTAGGTCTCCCTGCCCTAGACTGTCAACTCTGGAGAGCTGGGATGTGTCTTGGTCCCCACTGTGCCCCAAATGTCTGGAATGGTAGGCACCTTACAGAAACCCACTGAATTGAAATGTTGTGAACTGGGGCTATCAGAAAACTGGAGTAATTTAGGCCAAAGAAACCTTTCTATAGATGACACTTTTTTTCTGAATTATAGATATTTAGGAAGTGTATTTGTGTTAGGGGCGTGTGTGTGTGTGTGTGTGTGTGTGTGTGTGTGTGTGTTGGGAAGCATAGAAGCTGAAAGAAAAGGAAAGTAAAGGGAGAGGGTGAGAAATGGATCTCATTCCTCTATGCAAGGCTGCATTTCTTCATACAGAATTTCATTCTGCTGTTATACTACACACTACCTTGTAGAATTCCTGCCTCTTGCATTAGATTATAAACTCCTAGAAGGTAGAGATTAGGTTATTTTTTTTGTTTGTTTTTGCTGTTTATCATTGCTCATAGTGTCTTAGCAGATCAGAGGAGGAGAATGATAGGAAAGTGGGCTTGGGGGAAAAGTCTATATTTTGACATTCTCAGAGTAGAAATGTGGAATCACATAGAAGGAAAACAGGATGAGAATTTTGGCTTTTTTGGCACTATGAGAATTTAGACCATTTTTTCAATGATTCCCAGAAAATATTATATAGAGCAGATCCATAACCAGTATTGAATAAAGTAATTAGGTAAGACAAGTGAGATAATGTAGGTTGTTAGCATCATACAATGCCTAAAACACAGTAGGCATTCAACAAATGTTAATTCCCCTCCTCTGTTTTACTAACTGTCCTATAACTTACCACCTTAGTAGCATTATATATGGGCTCCAAGTGTCATGGGAATGTTAAATTAGGATTCCACACCAGAGATTTTCAAAAATGTGGTCATTTGGGAACTTTTTAGAAGTGTAAATTCTTGGGCTCACCCTAGACCTATTGAATCAGAAACTCAGGGACAGGGCACAGACATCTGTGTTTCACAGCCTCTCCAAGTTGCTCTCTACTGCTAAAGTTTGAGAACCACTGCTCTACACCAATAAGAAAAACACCCATTTTAAATACATGCAAATGATTTGGAGGGAAGACTGAAATATATGGAAATAACCACCTTACCTAGTGTCTTGATGCTAAAAGTGTAATCCCTAGACCAGCATCCCTAGACCATCATTGCATCACCTGGGTGCTTATTGAAAATGTTGGATTTCAGGCCCTGCCCAGACCTACTCCATCCATTAACAAGATTCCCAGCTGATGTGTGTGCATATTAAAGAATGAGAAGTACTGGTCTAGTGAATATTTTCAGTAGTAGAAGATGAGCTATAGGAAAGCAGAAACAAAACAAGTAAAAATTACATTAAAAAAAAAAACTAAAATCTCCAAATCTGCTCTCATGTGGATGGGTTATGTAGAAAGTAATGGGTGTTTTCTTTATCACAGGTGATTTCTCTAATTAAATTTTATATTATCTAGATTAAGTCAAATAAATGATGTGGGGGGAAGTGAGAGGGCACCACAACATTTTAACTCTGCTTTCTGACAAGAGAATAGGATGTAGGAGGAAGAACAAGTTGGCCACATTTGAAAGCCCAAGGCATATGAAATGAATCTATTGTGTATTTGTAGCTGGAACACATAAACACTGCTGGTGAATTTTTAAATTCTTCATCTTTTGTCCCACATTCTTACACACATGCATTTTTCACATATTTAACAAGTAATAATTTTATCATCATGATTTTGCTATTGATTGCTTCTTTAATAACAAAATGCATCACAAACAAAAATGAATGAAGCTGTCTGAGGAGAAAATTCCATAGTAGCTTTACTGTCAATGCCCATCATAAATAACCATGACATCATAGGAGCCTTATCTACGGGTTGCCGCTACTGATCGATGGCATCACTCTAGTAGTGTAAATAGCTTCTAATGTCCCATCTTCCACCTTCAAATAGGCTCTGATTATTTATGATAGCTGTTAGGTTACAAGTCTGAGCTGTGGCTTGGATTTATTTTCTACTTATAGCTGCTGTGGATTTCAAGTTAGATAGGATTATTTTTTAGTTAAGATGATAAACTGAGATAGAACTGTCATCAAGCCTGGTACACCATCATCTTGTCTGGTTGGTGTCACCATTTGACTATGAATTCATAATGCCAGAATGCTTTTGATATTATGAGCATCACCATAACAATGTTAAAAGATGGCAGTTAATCACTGAGTTTTACAACATGAAAAAGAAAAAAATGCACCAGATATAGCTTTCTACACAATTAAAATGTTTTAAAAATACATTTAGCCAATTGTTACTAAATTGTAAAGAGGCGTATCATCTGCATTGTGTGTATTTATGATAATGAAAATGTGTCAGCTCCAATGGGACAGCTCAAGATGATTTAAGGGGTAAAAAGGGAATCCATCAGCTTCTTGCAAGGTATTCTTCATAATCATAAAAGAGCCTGACAGGTAACTTGGACAAGAATATATTTTTGCAGAAAGAAATAGATATGAGCTATGTCTACATGAAACAGGCAGGTGAAACATTAAAAAAATCTGTCAATTATTCAGATATTTTGTCAATATAATGACAAATATTTGAATCATTCTGAACATTAGATAGACATGGTAAGTTATCAAAAATGTTTATGAACTAGACCAGGGTAATAGACTGTATTTTTCACTTGTTCAGGACTTTTAAGCATTATATAAACAAAGGATTTTTCTAATACAATCTAAAAGTCTCACTTTTAATAAGATTTTACCAATTTATTATTCAAATGGTCTCTACTAAGTCATTTTTTTTGAGAAACTTAGGATAAAAAATATAAGTTCTCTATGTTGCAACAATATGGATGGAACCAGAGGTTATTATGTTAAGTGAAATAAGCCAGGCACAGAAAGACAAACATCACGTGTTCTCACTTATTTGTGGTATGTAAAAATCAAAACAATTGAATTCATGAACATAGAAAGTAGAGGCTGGCAAAGGTAGTGATGGGGTTGGAGGGGGAGGTGGAGAGGGTTAATAGGTCCAAAAAAATAAAAAAAAGAAGGAATGAATAAGACCTATTTGATAGCACAAGGTATCTATAATCAACAATAAATTATACATTTTGAAATAACTTAAAGAGTGTCATTGGATTGTTTGTAACTTAAAGGATAAATCCTTGAGGGGATGGATACCCCATTCTCCATGATGTGCTTATTTTACATTGCCTGCCTGTATCAAAAGATCTCGTGTACCCCGTAAATGTATACACCCACTATGTGCCCACAACAATTTAAAATACCAAAAAATTTTAATAAGTTCTCAAAAAACAAGAAAGTTCTCACCACTCAAAATAGTACGTGATCAATAGGTATGAGTATGTTTTGTATATACTTTTCAAGATAATTTTTAAAATAAATTCAGTAGTTATGAGACTATTTAAAAAGCTCAGATTTCAATACTTATGCAGTCATATATTATAATTCATCAATTAACCAAGCTTATAATGAAATATGTATAATTCAAACTTCTGTTACAGTAAAAATTTTATTTCCTAAATTTGGAATCATTTTGTATGAATTTTATTTATATGTAAAATATCTGTTGTATTTGGGATTTTTGAATGGTTTTTATCTATACATGAAATGTCTGGAAAGCAGCTTACCCCTTACAATATTTTACAAGCATATTAAAATAATAGCATATCTAAACTTAATCACTGCAAAGAAAGGTAAATGTTTATTTGAAAATGCCCTAACTCTACCAAATTATAAAAGTATTACTACAGCAATCTATCTTTTCATATTATTTTTTAAATTTTTACCTGATCAATTGCACATTGCTCTTATAAAGTCATTTTAAGGACTACTCTATCAAACATCAAAAAAATGAAAAGACATGCCACTTTTAATGGTGATAAAGCAACTGCTTGATGATATATAAAATGAAAACAGAAGGTTTCCTCTAATAATTGTTGCTCTTAGATGAATATCATGATAATTATCTAACTCTCAGATATTTCACTTTCTAATGGTAGTTATTTGAATATTTCTTCCCAATATGCTTTGCACTACTAAGTCTTGAGTAAACAGAAAATCTCAGTAGAGAGAAAGTGGAAATGTGGCCACTAGGAGCTGACAATAGCTGTTCTGTCACATCTAGGCCCTGGTACTTACTCAGGAAGTGGGGATTCGTCCAGCCAGCTGATGCCAGGGGAGGATGATTTATTGCCTGGTGTCCTCAGTGGCAATTGGACCCTTTCCCACTGTCACTCACAACTTGCAAAGATTGTGTCCTAAAGAAGAGGTTCCCCTCCGTCCTAAAGAGATTACAATGCTTGTCATAAAGTGTCTTTTAACAGAGGGAAATGGGTATGAAAATGGGCAAAGAAAGGAAACAATCAGAAGAGGAGAGAAGATGGATGTTCTGTAACCTTTTCTCAGAGACCCATTTCTTCTACTTTTTCTCCTGTCTTTAGCAGGTTTTTGTTTTGGCTGATGACAATGCGTAATAGCCTGATAAATTGATTTTGTGAGTCCTTTTTCTCATCTCTTGAGAAGACACTAACTCGTTGGGACTTCAGAGGGCTCGCAGAGGCAGGAGACAACAATTAGTTTGTTGAAGATGTCAGAAAGTAGCTTCAGAGTTTTGCCAGGAGAAATCCTTACTGACAGATCAGTGCTGACACTGTTGGCAGCTGCTTGAAAAGTGCAGCAAGCGGCTCCAGCATCTTAGGGTCCAAGGAAGAAGGCCACTGCTGCACATTAACTCTACTCTGGCTCTGTCTTCAGAGCTAGGAATTCCTCCTGACTCACCAAAATCAAAAAGGAATGTTGTACTTGTTTAAGAAAGGAAAAAGTCTAAGAGCTGGAGTCTACAAAACATTTTGTTAAATAGCTTCAATAGCTAAATAAACAGAAAAATTGTCATAGTATTGCTGTTGATTTAAATTTAAATCACTGCCTAAATAAATCTCTATAACTGTTTTCAAAACCTTTTATGTACTGCACAATTTCAAATTTACTTTTCCATATGTAAAAAAATACACTGTTTGGCACTCAACTCTGCAGAACATATTAATTTCAATAAATCTTGTTAAAGTACCAACCTGACGTGTTAAGGAGATAAAATACTCATGGTTGGAACAGACTTAAATTAGTCAAACATTTTCAGTACCATCCTTGAAATTATTAAACATTGTTGACACTCAAAATGTCAACAAACTTTTGCTTTAAACTTGCCAAAAGAGACTCAAAGTATTGCTTTTCTAATACAAAATAACCTATTTTTCTAACTTAAAGACATCAAATTGGAAAGTTTTTTAAATTGTTGGAAATTATATAAAATCTCATTGCATTTTGATCGATATTATAAATATTAGTATTTTCCTTTGGCATAAAGGAGAATTGATCTTTGTAATTAATAAAAGGAAAATATTACATGTTGGTAGCTTTGTAGCCATTTACTTTTTAAAGGAACATAAGTTGAAATACTATACTGTGTGTGTATGGATGTGTGTCTATATCATGTAAATGACATATACGTGTTTTTGGTGTTAAATTATCACTTTAGGCATAGTGTCCTGGAAGTTGTAACATAGTGAGGAGTTATTTATAGATTGTTTGTAGAATAAAATAAACAATCTCTCAGAATGTTTCCCAGATAAAGCTAAATGTAAACCTTCTCTATATTCTGAAAAAAGCTATGTCAACCACAGTGTGTTTCTCACATTTCTAACAAGAGTATAAAGTGCTCGAGCGGGACAAATAACAGGAGATGTAAATGGGATAATCTTAAATATTCTACAGTGAGGAGTCCCAGTGAAAGCCCTGAGTATCAAGAAACCTGAATTCTAGGCTTTGTTTTGCCACCAACTAGCAAATGACCTTGAGCCTCTCTGGGCCCCACTTGCCTCATCAGTAAAATGAAGGGTTAAACAGGATGATCTCTCAAAGGAACCTTTTATAGTTATGCAATCATTATCATCTAAAACTATTGACTAGGCATGATGCACTCAGCATAATCTATGAGTTTGGCCAGAATGAGGTTTCTAAAACAAAAACCACTGCACAGTGAATGGCCAAGGCCACTGTCTGAAATTTGAGAAGCAATTATGCAGATCTGGGGGCAACCAGATCTTTGATTTCTGGTCTATAGGCTTCCTGTCAACCTTTGGCCCCTTCACCTCTATTAAAGGACTGCTGGAGGAAGAGTAAGAGGTAAGGGACATCACATAGTTTGCTACTGATCTGCTACTTGATAAAAATTAGTGGAAATGAAAGGAGAATTTGAAACTAAACTGGGACTGAGAAGTTCTTCTAGAGTTTATCCCTGCTACTGCTGCTGCATATTATCACAGTATTAATATGACTATAAGGGAATAAATGCATTTAACAGTTAATGTGAACTCCACAGAAATAAATTACATGGTCAAATTGTTCACTAAATGCATTAATCCAGTTGTAAGGGACCCGCATCATAGCAATAATTGCACTGTCATTTCAAAGCTTTTAAAAGCTAATCAATCCAAATTATATCAACTTGACTTATACCTTCCCAGCAGCAGTACCTCAGTATCGCATAACGAATATACGATAAAAGACAGCTTCTGATGTATTTGTAAAGCAGTGTAAAGCTTATTCATTTTTGGCTAAACTAATACTTTCAGGGATAGGAAGAAAATAAGGCATCATGGCTCAACAGGTTTACCCCAAGTTTTTCCCATTTTACGGGAAATGTTTGAGCCAAACTATGCAGTTAACTCACTTTACATGCATTCATAATATTCGCCACAAATATTGCTGCAATAGATAAAACCAGCACTTCAATCACAATAGTTAACAGAGTTCTACTGGGTAGCAAAAACTCCTCAGCACAACAGGAGACTTTTAAAATTCAAGCACTCTAAAACTTAGCAGCACCCCTGAGAGCCACAAATTGAGAGAGATTAATTCTGTGCTCCTGCACCCCTCATTACCAGGAGAGCTGAAGTAGGTCAAATGCAAGTTAATCTCCTAAATTCCACTTTTGTACATACAAGTTAGGCCAGCCATTACTGTGTACGGGCTAATGTCTTTAAGCTACGTGCACACAAAATTAATAGTTTGCCCAGCCAATATGAAATATAAATAAAAGTAAATGCCTTGAAGTGATTTTACATAACGACAAGGCATGATAAAGTAACTAAGGAAATATCTGCACACACCTCTGTGCTATCAAGAGTCAACACTAGTGAAAACAATGAAAGCCAATTATCGAAAAGTCCTGAATTTTTCTCCAACAAACAATAACACACAGATGAAGAAATTTCATTTAATCCACCCATCTATTTTGCAACATCTAGCAGAAAAAAAAAAAACTGCAAATATGATCTGCCTCCACCTCCCCCAACTTTTAAAAGAACAAGGCAAATTGCTCATGCAGAGGGTGATGAAGTTTTAAGCGAAGCAAGACTGCCATCACTCTGTGAAGGTACAATGTTTTCCATTCTTTAGGGGAGGAAAAAAAACAAGGCATACATGTCAGCACGAAGCTAGTAAAATCAGGACTCTGCTTGTCCAGAAGGCTCATAACAACCTAATTGCCTTACCTCTCTCAGACTGCAGCCGGGTCAAACTATTTATTCTATTTTCATTATGAACTGCATATTTTCAAGGTGGTAAATCTTGTGATTTCTTTGTAAAATTAAATAAACCATCATCATACATTCTGCAGGACTCTTTTTAGTTTTGAAAATGTTTTTTCACATTCTAACTTATTTCATATGATCCTGACAATAACCCAAGGTTGGGAGGATTCAAATGATAGGAAATATTACTCTTATGTACTACAGTAAGAAATATTAAATTATTAAATTAATAACCCCAATAGTTGAATTCTAGTCCTGCCTCTGTCACTAGCTAGATATGTGACCATGGGTAAGTCATTTTATGTCAACAAGCTGCAGGGGGAGGAGGGGGACAAATGCACTTAAACGACCATTCAAAGAGTGAAAAAAAAAGTACAAATGGTCCTTAACCACATGAAAAGAAGTACTTAATCTCACTCTCATTATAAAAAAATACAAATTAAAAATACACTGAGACACTGCTTTTTACCTGTGATTAGCAAACGTTAAATAACTTAGTCATCCACCATGCTGGTGTGTAAGAGTGGGGAAATGGGCACTTACATGCTGCTCTCAGGAGGGTTGCTTAATACGGCCATGGAAAATTGGCAAAATCTGAAATAGTTAAAAATGCATATGCCCTTTACTCCATGTACAGTTATTGATTTGGCATTGTTTGCAATGGCAAAAAAGAAATAAAAATAAAACCACCCAAATATTTAGCAATTGGGAAATCTTTATACAAATTATGGTATATCCATTCAATGGAATTCTATACCATAATTGAAAAAGAATGAAGAGGTTCTCTACAGGTGGATATGGAATGATCTGCAATATCAATGGTTAATTGGAAAAAAGCAAATTGCAGAATGGTATACTTAGTGTATACTAATGTAAAAGAGAGAAACAACATATATGCATTTGCTTCTATATGCATATCATATATCCAGAAAGGTGATACACAAGAAAAGCATTGGTTATACTTCTGGGGTGTTAGGGTGGATGGAGACAGGTATGTTTAGTTAATTAAATAAATAAAAGAATTAAATAGATATATAGAGAAAGATGTCCAAAATATTACTACAAAAATACATCAAATAAGTGAATATATAGGTACACATTTGCAAGAAAAAGATTTTTGTCTGCATACACACAATGTCTGTGTGTACATGCGTTTTCATGTAAACTTTTTGGAATGATATACAAGATACTGTTGAAACTATAGAGACACATGGAGTGTCTACTGGGGAAAAAAGACTTCCACACTGCTTGAATTTTACTATATGCATATGTTTCTTTCATAATCATATTAGACACAAATAAAAGACAAAAAATTTGGGAGGAGGTAGAATTAACTAAAAGATATCTACAAGGGAAGTTATCTACCCTTAAATGAATTGAAATGACACATAGCAGAAGTATTCAATTGCTCTCACTTTCCCTTCTTCTAATTCAAATGTAGATGAGTTCACTTTGAAAAAGAAAATTTCTATTAGAAATTCTGTGTGGATGACAGGCCTCTGGGAATAGAAGAGCAAGAGCTCAGGGCATGGATTTGTCTGGTTCGCCACATAAACGCCCAATAAATACGTGTTGACTGACTGACAAGCCCAATTGCTAAGCATGCTACAGAATATGTGCAAAATAGCCTGCTTGAGCAGTCTGCCATCCCATGAAGACATTCAATTCCAACAGGCTAGAACTTAATTGGAAAAATATGGGCAGAACAGGATGACAAGACCATTCTAACAAAGTCCTCTGAAAATGGGAGATTATTTCTCTGCTTATCTACAGGGCATCTTCCCAGCAAGACATTGAGCTTTAAAAAAATCATTTCTAGCAACTGAAATAACTCTATTCCATATGAGTTTGTCAAAGTTCCCTGAGAAAGCAATGGTAGTTTGTGTGAGAGTGGAGAAAGATGGAAATATTGCAGGTTCTGTCCTTGTGTGCACACACGTGCATAAGGACCAGATGAGGTGAATGCCCTTAGAAAAATTAGTATGTTTTTATTCACTGAAGTAAAAAGAGGCTGTTTCTGGGTGTGGAGTGTGAAAAACAATCTTACTACTTTATAGTCACACCTCATAACATAATCCTGTAACACCTACTGACCCAGGATCTCCAAGAAAGGGATAGTGTTAATTCTATTGCGCTTATGGGAAATTTGGGGAATATGTAGCCAAGATCCGCCAGCCCTGAGGTCCTGACTCATAGCCTTAACTATGATATTTCCCTCCTGATTTGAGGATGAGTAGAATATACACACACCTTTTCATGGGATTCTACCTCATTCTTCTTCGGGGACTACAAAGCAATCCTTTTAAGATGAATGGTATTAACACTGTAATTACTATTATTATTAATTTCATAAGAGAAGTAAACATTTTATATGTAGACTTCCTTGCCAGACAGCCAATGTAAAAATGAGCATTTTGATTTGGAGTCAAAGATTAATAACTTTTACATATTTATTGCCATAGACCTTTTATTTGCAATCATTTCAAAAAACAGAATGTCTTTGAAACATTGTAATCAAATAATTATGAAGAACAGAATAAACACCTTAAAATGACTGCATCTTCAGCAGTGTGATACATTACTATTTAGGCCCTACCTCCCCCTGCCCTCATGTCATATTCGGGTACTTTTATTTTTCAGACATTGTTTTACTGCCTGCTCAGTTAAGGCTACGATTGGTTGTTAACCACTTCTCTAAATACTTCAGGAGACTGAGAACCAGAGTGGAACTGCATTTTTTTACAACAATATAAAGTCATGTTCACCCCCATTGCCCTCCCTCTCATCCTCCCCTTTGCCCCCCTCCCCCAGTGTTTTTCTCCCTCACTTCTTAGACGCATTTGGTAACAATCAGGCTTTTATTTTAAGGAGCCCTAAGATAAGGTATCTGTGAGCTCCACACTTGGAGTAATTGATCACATTTGTTTCCTGTTCGTAGGTTAGACCCCTCCTTCTTGCTCTTTTTTTTTTTAACTTGGCATGTTTCTCATTACCCTCTGCCTTGTTAGCCTAGTAGAAATTTTCTACTGTGGAGACTGAAAACAGGACGATACTATTACAAACCTCGTCTAGTTGGTGACAGCAGCCCCTCTCTTTCTCCAGGAGCATTGGGCCACTTCCCGATCTAGTGAGGGCTCTCCTATTGATACAGATATGCATGCCTGTAACCGAGGGAGGTTCTGTGGCATTCACTTGATGTTCACATATTTAATTTTCACAGAACTGTGCTGATTCATACCGTGACTGTTCTCCAGGATGACAACATTGTTATCATATGACTCAAATTGCCCCACCTCATTTCATTTGGGAATGTTAGCTCAGGTTCAATAACCGTCAGCTGCCAATTCCATAAAAGAAGACCAGTATCTTTCCCGTCTATGCTTTCTAGATAAATTGTAATCAGCAGCATTTTACTAACCCTGTCAGGTGGGGCTTAATTGCAGATATTGTCTAAGGAAAGAAAAATGCAGAAGTATGAACGATCTTTTCTTCTTTGAGTCTCTGTGGGCCAACGAATATAAGACGGAGACTCAGTCATTTTCCTATCAAGGCTTCAATCACAACAATCCAAGTTAAAAACTCCAGTAACTCAATGTAAAATGAAATACAAGCCCTGCCATTATTTTCCTGTTTGTGGCTGAGAGAGATAACTAAATAAATTGTTTATAATGGCTATAATTAAATTAATATATCTACTTGTAATATCAATATTTATTTATAAAAATGATAAGGTCTAATTAAGTGATGTGCAGGTTATGCAAGAACCTTAACAAATAATCCTTTACCTAAGTAGTATTTCTTCAACATTCAAAGTTTTAAGACTATCTGAACAATTCCCAAAAAAAATAAATTAAAATTCAGGAAGAGACTTGAAATCTGGTCTAAGCTCTACCCCGAAAGTAGTCGGGTGACCTTGGGCAAGTAACTGACCCTTCCTGACCTTCGGTGTCCTCATTTATAAAAGAAGTAGGCAGGGCCACATGGCTCCACAGTGGCTTTCAGTGCTTCCTTCTCTGTCATAACTAACATTGAGCTGAATCACACTGCAGAAGATGGAGTCCTCGAGATTTTCTGAGACTATGTGGCATAGTAGCCAGTAGTCACAGGCAGCTACCAAGTGCTTGAAATATGGTTAGTACAAATTATGAGGTGTTATAAGTGTGAGATACATACCAGATTTCAAAAATTTTAGTACAAAAAAGGTATGATATTTCAGTAATAATTTTTTTTGCATTTATAAATAATATTTTGGATCCTCTGGCTAGAGATATTATTAAAATTATATCTATTTCTTTTTAATGTTTATAAATGCAGCTATTAGAAAACTTTAAATTACGTGGCTCATGTTATAATCTCTATCAGATGGTAAAGTAATAAGTGGTTTATGGCTGTGTATTTATCACAGAGGTAGAATTAAAGTGGAAAGACTCTGAAATACTTTATTTACTGGGGGTCTTTAATAATAAAACAAAAATCTCTTGTTTTCTGGATAAAAATATCCAGGTCAAAGCCATCTCTGAAGCACCCATGCTACTCAATAAAAAACATTAAATGTTAAAAAGTGTGTTTCATAAAATTATAGTACTGGTAATCCACATACAATCTAAAGAGCCTAAAAATTGCCCCAAATCTCATAATTTTCTCATGTAACTAATCCAATTTACATTCCTGAACATCTGAATTATTCACTCATTATATTCTTTGCAACATTTGTATTTAAAAAATTTAGAAAAACATTAATGAAAAGATTTTTGGTATAAATTATCTTTTGTTTCTTAGTATAGATATATCCACTTTATCCTGATTAATTCCATTTCTAGAGAACTTCTGAAAGGCTGTGGCTAAAGATCAAATCTTAACATATTTTTGTCAATAAATACCTGGATAATTTAAATTATTAAAGAAAAATCAAAGTTTTGTCTATATAAAAAAAGAATTGCACATCTATATGATAGATATTTTAGTCAGTAACTACAATTTTGTATCTAAGATGATAAATCTACACAGTAATGTATTTATGTATCTTCCTAATAGGTATTAATACAAGAGAACTATTCATTATACTAACAATGAAATCTAATCCTCAAAAGAAGCATTATCTACTCCACATTAAAGTAAACCCAGTTAATACCTAAAATAAATGTTTTAAAGTACATAGAAAAATGATTCAGCAAAAAATTATAATTACAAAGCTGATAATGGTCATTTTCCTTTTGTTAATAAAAATACGTAATCTTATTTTTACTATCCCTTCTTAAATATTTGCATCTCTGACCATCCCCAGAACCTGACACCTTGTCATCCTATTGCAGGTAAAAGCTTTTGAAGATCTACCACTGCTCTTGTCCTAATAAGGTCACTGACCTTTCAGGCTCAGCTCCCACCACCCCCATCTTCATTTCCTCTCCTATCATTAGTCTGAAATGGCATCAACTACCTCTCAATTTTCCTTATCCCTTCGATGCCCCACCTCTTTAGTCCAAATTCACCTAATTAGGAACTTAATTTCCTTTTTTCTCTGATTGAGGAATTGATAATAGATGGACCTTATTCATCTCTGATTCATGGAAAATTGCAACAATGACCTCTTAGGAAGGATAAGCATTTATTCTAGAAATTGTTTTGTAGAGGCCAACCATAGAACTCAGTAACTAAGTGATGTTTTTATTTTTTAGCTAAAACAACGAAAGGAGAATCATTTAAATCCGATTCATTTGTTTCTTTTACATTTCATTTTACATAGTCATAGTTACTAATATTTAAAACAAGTGGATTTTCCTGTAAGGCAGCAAATAATTGAGTTCTACTAGAAGATCACTGAGTTGTATTTAAATAAATATATTAAAAGAAGTTAATAATTTCTTAAAGCTGGTCATTTTTTACAATTTTATAAAAATCTGTTGCACAAGAAAAGACATATGTGGGCTAGATACCTACATTCAAGTGAGAGTCACATATTAAAGGGACTATCTTAGTAATTAGCTAACTTTTCTATGAAATTATCTTCTTGACTCTGATGTGGTAGTTTAACTGCGGAGTTGTCTAACTTAACCACTCAAAGTACATAAATATTCCTTGCAACATTTTTTTTCTAAAACTTGTTGGGGAAAAAAATTATGGTCTTAAGAGTTAGTGGGAGCAGAAAGACCAAACCAACAATTTTATTTCACCACTCAAATGTTTAATGTCTAATTTCATGTCCTAGTCATTCAGGGAATGAAATAATCATAAACATCATGGTAAAGCTTGGAAGTGACAATCATAATAAACAGTAAAGACAAACCAACTTCATTTTGTCTAATAGGCCTTTGAGCCCATACTCAGTGCATTCTCTAATAGGACTCCAGACCAATTCATTTCACCAACAGTTTTCTTGCAATAAAGCTACTCAATGCAAAAAAGAATTAGGGAGATAGATGACCTAAGAAAAGAAGATGATTTCTTTATAAAAACTGCCCCTCTCAAGTATGCAATCTTATCTCTCTCTGCTCTCTTGGGTGGCCCATTTGAGCTGAATGAGGGTTAGAGCTTTGCTGTCTGGACCAAAACTATGCTAATGTGATTGAGAGCCTCTCCCCAAAAGGGAAGTTATACTGTTGGTTTATCCCACGAGGCTACAAATTATTTTCATAAAAATAAAAATTACCAAAACAAGTTGCTAAAACACTGCTCTTTTCCTCCTCGTTGAATAATTCATGCTACATAAGCCTAAGCATGGCCAAAGGATTTGGCTGTTTATAAGAGATTGCTAACAGTAAAATCAACTCAAACTCAGTTAACTGGAAAGAAGGAAAATCATAGAATAATATCAGAAAGTAGGAAGAAAGCACTTTTAAAACACAAAATTAAGTGAATCGACTACTTCATCAATTTTGGAAAATAACATTGAAACTATTTTTGCTTAAAAATAAAATCACTTATACCAAAAAATCATTAATCATTAATAACAATTAAAATGGAGACTTCACTCTAGTTAAGACCAAGGAATTTAAATTCTGACTACCTTGGATCCCCACATAAAAATTTCCAAATGGGAGGACAATGAAAAAAAAGATTAGTTTTATACAAGTTGCCATATTTTTGCCTTCATCTCCTGATGCTACTCCAAGTTAACCCTAAATAAGTAATGTAAATGGCTAAGTAAAATTCAGAATATTTTCCAAAAGGCAGTAATACCTTAGTTATCTTTTACGAACTTGCATTTCCACAAGCCAATTATTGTCCTCAATACAAAGCTTCATATATAACAATACATACTCTGTAAACCAACATGTTATGAAGTTAGGTTGAATTTATCACAAGACTACAAATTTCTTCTCAAATTATTTAAATAATATGGCATTTCCCCCCAGTTCTTTTGTTAATAAGAAGAATACACTTTTAAAAATATATATAGGCAAGTCTCAAGTTTCTTAAGCAAATCAAAAAATATTTGTTCAGTCCTTCCATAGTTAACCAGTAGATTCGCATAGCTGAAATCTTTTATTGCTTCTTTTCTTTCTACTTCATAAACCTGCTTATAGTTATTACATAATGACCTGAATAATAAAGTCCTGAAGATTTTCCATTGAGAGTGGAATTAATCTCAATGTAAATCAAAGTAAAAAAAATAAAACTATTGTTGGAAAACAATAAAAACAACGTTATGGCATTTTTAAGCCTAACACCAAAGATCCCAAACCCAGTAAATAAGTTCATATTCACAGCATATTTTTGATACTCACACTGACAATAATCCCAGAAAAATCTGCCATTCCCCTAGGCTACCCAAGAACATGTTAATTTTCAAAAACCTAATGCCTACCAGTTTTTCCCTTTATTCCAAACAACGAATTGTTATAGCTCTTCCAAAGTTGCCAGAAATTCCTCAGTCCCCATAAAGCTTAATTTACTAGTTCATAATGTTTCCATATTTATATATTAAGCTACTTTCATAGGACACAGAATGATATATTATTAAAAATTGGCAGTTTCTATTTCTCTTTTTTAGTTTGTTTGGTCGTATTAACCATAGGTTAAATTCTAGCCTAACTTTTAACTTGTATCTTGGAAATACCCCAACAGCTTGTACCTTTAGAAAATGTGTGCAAAGTTTAAAAGAATACATGTTTTATGGCTAATAATAGAACACTGAGGAAACGCAAAATGCAAGGAATGTTGCTAGAACCTCAGGATGCCGAATCAAGTAAATGAATGCCGTGAAAATACAGCTGTATATGTTTGCATGGGCATATGTTTGTTCAGTTTTTTACCCCCCTTCCTGAGCTGGGGCTTCAGCTTTAGGTCATTCTGCAAACAAGCCCCAGGAGACACACAATTACACTCCCCTGGAGACTGACCCCTTAGAGTGCCCACCTGTAGCCAAACACAGATAGCATCCCGGCGCAATGAATTAGCACTCTAAGCTGATTAGAGCAGCTCTGCACAACTCTATTTTATTGACACAATGAAGAGAGGACAGAAAAGGGCCTGAAATGAGAAAATCATTTCCATGCTGACTGAATTAAAAGAACAAAAGAGCTCCTTGCAGTTGCAGCATTCAATTTGTCGGGAAAAAAGGAAGCCACTTAATGGCTCACAATAGATCTGAGCAGACAGATGAAATTTAAAACTTCAGCATGAGTACAGATTAGCAGCGAAACATATTCTAAATCATTTCCTCCATATGCATAATTTCGTTTGATTGTTTAGTTCTGTGTTTTACAAAAACACTGGGCTAGATGCTATCTTCAAAATGTCTTGACTTTTCATTTTTCAAAATCACAGAACAGTTTCTCATTGTATGTTAATGTCTTTGGTGACAATATAAAATGAACAAAACAAGTGTGGCTCATGTTTTCCTTTCACCTTTGGTTTTCAAAAGTGAATGTGTAAACAGAGGTTAATTTGTGGAAACTAGGATTGCAAAGTAATCTTCTAACAAACAACTTGTAATTCAAAATTAAATAGATTCTAGACAACAGAAGCACTTTGACATGGGGTGAAAAACAACCAATTATTGCACCCAGAGGCTAAAATAAACTGCCACATTAAAGTCAAATGTCATCACTGATGTCTTCTTTGGTTTAAAGCATAGCATTATTATCACTAGAAGCAACAGCGTTAAGACTGCAGTTTCCAAATGTACATTCTTTTTAAATTTTTGCTCAATTAACTATTGTTTTACTTGTTCAGACTTACAAATTCCTGAGTTAAACTGAATTTGAAATTGACGTCAAAAAATGATCATTTAATAAGCAAGCCTAACTTTTAGATATAAATACCTTATAGCTGTGAAGAGTCTCTAGAATTTCCACTTTACTATTTTTTTGTTGTTGTGGTTTTCCAGTTTTATAAGAAAAACCTAAATGCCTAAACCATATATGGAAAACAGAATTGATTTTCATGAACGGATTGAATGTTTTCGATGGGGAATTTTCTTCTGCCAATTTTACTTTTCAGTGCCTAAAAATAAAGAGTAAAAGCAAAGATCTTAGTTTTTAATTACTCTAAATTCACAGTTTCATTTTCCATATCTAAACTTCTTTTAAGAAAGGTTTTTTGTTTAAAGTGGCCCTTCAGACTTTTAACCTCTCATCTTGACTCCTAATTTAAATGAAGAAAATTCACTCCTTCTGTTCTTGAAACATTCTTTGCCAAGTGTTGAGGTGCAATGTAAATTGAGCAAAACTTGTAGAACAAATCAAAAGAAAAACAATTACTGTTCGATACTTTGAGATTCAAGACTTGGGGTACATTACTACTTAATTTGCTAAATGTAATTTCCCCAGAGAAAAAACCCAAGGTATTCCAAGGATAATAAAAGCACAAGTGATCTCCCCAACAGCTTCTATTTTCTTGACTAAATGAGGTAAGAGTTTTTTTATATAAAAAGAAACTATAAAGCTTGTGGATGTTTTAACAAAATCAACGTAGTGTAACTTTGCTGACAGCTTGTCACATTTCACTGACTGTCTGTCTGGGGTACCGCGATAACATCTGCATTCACTCAGTATGAGAGCTGAACATAAGACAAAAAAGCGGGCCCTGCCATGGACGGCTCCATCAGTCTGTCAGTTCTGACATGTCATCTGAATTTTTTGAATCACTAAACACTTTTGAGACTCTGGTACTTATTATCTTTTCTTAGTTTCTATACTCGCTCAGCAATGCTGGAAAATGTAAAATCTGCAAGCAAGGTAGTGGACGTCCCAGGCTTTTTGTTGTCTAATCCGTAGGCCCTCATTCATGCTCACTGTTAATCTCTTAAGACATTATAAAACTGTTAGACAAAGAAATGTGAATACCTCTGCTTCTTTCGAGAATGGGAGGAAACCAAGGAAAATCGGGATCATGCTAAGCTATTCTTTTCACTATGAAAATGGTAACTTAAACCTGTTGCATCAAATTATCTATAATTCCCCATACTAAGGCAAATGTTTTTGAAGAATGAACAAGAGTAGTGTCACATAAAGAGAAAAATGATCACAGAATTTTCAAAATCTGCCAAATTTGATGTCAACAGAGCATTGAGATCCTTGTTGCCACATTTCTGTTTCTATTTTTTATGCCACAGTACATGACATATGGTTAAGAGGCTTTCATAAAAGTTCATAAAAAAGCTTGCCAATACCCACTAGTAATCATTAAATAGTTTAGATAATTTTGTTCTTTATTGGAAATCCTGGGATCACTAACAGCTACATAACAATAACCTTAAAATGTGGCTAACATTCATTAAAATGCTACACATCACAGATTTTAATGATCAATTTTATCCTCAAAACTAGAAAACTTTACAGCATTTTTCCTACAAAGGTCAAATATAAGTAGATCCTCAGAGTTAGAGAGAATACTTATATGAACCACATAGCAGAGCCAAAGCTGTGTTTCTACCTCCTGTTTGCAGTCATTCGGGACATTAAGTTAAAACTACATGCATTTGTTTTCCAAGAAACCAAGACATAGGAAAGAGAGAAAATAATATTAGATTAAGAGAGAGATTTTTTCCTGGACCTCAGATACCTAGTTCCCTTCTTCATAAGCACATGCTTAACACCTGCAAATAATTTCAGGTATAGACAAATGCCCTGCAAGGGACTAACTACAGGTGTGCTTCCCACATGCATCCTCAAAAATGACTAACTGTGCCTGAGATGGTCAAATCCCATGAATATTTGCTCTGAAGGATGGTGAGACATGTATTAGATAGATAATTAATTTAACCAAAACCATTAGGTAAAGGGAGTTACACTGACATTTATTTGCCTAAGGAAAAGAACGGATAAACAAATGAAAACTAGAGACAATAAAGACAGAAAGAGGGAAGAAAGGAAGTGAAAAGGAAGAGATGAGGAAAAGAAGTCTGTCATTTTTCACTGCTGTATTCTCTGGGGATTTTGTAAGAACACACGGTAGACACACAATACACGCTTTGAAGTTAATACATTAATTAATAATGAACAAAAATAAGAATGAATTTTGGAATCGTGTTATTTTCTGCACTTCAGTGCCTTCTATAAATCCAAATTGAAAAACAATTTTGCATACAAACAAAACCTCCCTAATTATAAACATGGGTAAATACACTGGCACTGACAAATCCACTAGTGCAAACAGAAGACTTTGTGACTATTTCTCACTTTCCTTCTTTTGGCATATTGTCATCTCGTAACGCTCTCAAGAGCTTTGATGTAATGTCATTTGCTTGATGTTTAGTCTGTGCCTAAAATGTCAGCTGTTTATTATTTTTACATTTCAGTGCTAACACAATGGCACTTCAGAATAAAGGGCAGGGTTTCTGACACATCTCAATGACCAAACGACTTATATTAAGTAGAGGTTTCCATTCTTCCTGAAAATACTGGGACACTCATTTTTTAAAACTTAGATAGACCCATTTTCATTACTACATAATTTTCTTGTGACATTTTTGTAATCTACCTGTGAGTGGCCCTCTTTTAAACACTGTACTGGGAGCCAGCTTATTACATCAAGAACTATATGCCTTCTTCAGAGCCACAGAAAATCACCTTTTCTTTTTATAGAACAGAAGACCAAGATGGTAGAAGGGTTTTGAGCCCTAGGACAAGCAGACAAAAAGGAAACTGTCCCAAAGGCAGTCTCTCCTTTCTACACTGCTAAGCTTAAGGGCCTCCTAGGGAGGAAGAATTTAGGGCCTACATGAAAATTAACAGGTACTATTTAATGCATGAGAGAGTAAATATAGATAAAGTTTTCCAGGATAATTGAATAAACTTATAAGAGTTATAACAAAGTTAAAAATATAAGTGGTTTTCAAAAGGATAACAGGCAAATCCACAGCTCTTGGTAAGGAACAGCTGATGGCAGAAATGCTATCTCATTTATGCTAAATCTCTAACCCTTACCAGTGTGGGTAATGAATTCTAACATCCTACTGTGGCAATTAGTACTTCTTTTTCATCTCTTTTTCTCAGCTGGAACTAACTAATCCTCCAGCCTCATACCAACTATACTAAATCTATTCTACCAGAATTTGGTTTAAAAACAGTCATGTTCACTTATGTCTATAGCACATATCACATCATAATTTTTCCTTTCTTTACTTAAAAGTTTTAATATTTTAAGTGTCACCTTAGCTGATCATAGTACCTTTCATCCTATTTCGTGGAAACTGAAGGTGAAACAACTTATTTTTCTTTTCTCAACACAACTTAGAGGATTGTAATTGGCAATCAGTGGTGTGAGGTGCTTAGTTGGATTATACATAGAAACCAAAACTCTTCCATTATACTTTACAACTGTATCTTAGATTCTCAATGAGGTTCATAAAAGATTTGTGGAGCAGAAACTAAAGTCAATCATAGATCTATGTTTCTATCTATCAGTTGTAGTAGTTTAGTAAGAAATCGAACTTCAAATAAACACTTTTGAGTGAAGCTCATGAAATGACATTATATACCACATCACTATAGTACCTTTGGTAATGTGCCTGCAAAATCAATATTCAGGGGTCCATATTAGAGCTGTATAATTTCAGTCATAACAATTCATGATTTCATCAAGTACTTTCTGTATTTTTAACCTGGCTCATCTATAGTAAAACTCAATTATTCTTCACCCTTTATATTGCTGACAACATTCTATAGAATGAACATCTTCAAAGGAGAATTCTCATGCTTTGGAAGATACAAGGAAAGTGAAAATTCTCTTGTTAAAATTATATTCACATCTGGTTTTCTCAAGATTGATGCCTTTTCCAAGTTTAAAAAAAAGGCTCTAACTTCTTATTAAACATTCCAATTAAACGTATTACTAAATCCACACGGTTCGCAATGGAAGCCCCTACACAAAGAGAGATCTTAGGATATAGCAGAGTTTGTGTAAGTAAAGAATCATAGCATGTGGTAGTTTTGTGACAATTTAGTTCACACTGCAGATGCCAGCAGACATTAATATTCGGTCTTAATGGTTAGGAGAATTGAAAGGAGAAAATTACACTCCAGTGGAGCTACAGCCTCCTATCACTGGTCTTGCACTTCAAGTCCTTCCTTGAGGAAGCCTCTGCCCACACTCAGGCAAACTCAACTTGGGGTTACTGTTACTTTCAGCCATAAATCTTTAACCATATAATTCAAGTATACCCCTTCTAATATCCTGTGAGTTGGACAGCTTGCCCTCCGTTTCCAGTGGCATGTATTTTGGAATTTCTTTGTAAGAAAAAAACTCCCACAACTGTTCAAAGGCAATGAAGAACAGTATAGCTTCAGATGTGAGAAGCTGTAATAGATCTTCTGCAGAGTCTTAATCTATGAATCCCCAAATTTCTGCCCAGAAAGTTTTAGGACTCACTGGACAACCAGGTACCACAATTAATGAAAATTTTAAGAATAAATAAATGACAGTTTACAAAAAGATTAGATGTATTCCACTTACTGGAAATACTTCCATACACTTTATGGCAATATATTTAGTTATGATATTATTCTCAGTGACTCAGAGCCATTCCCACTTAACAGGCCATTGATGGAGAAGGTCCCAGGGGGGAAAAAAAAAAAAGCAAATTCACAAGGTGGCCAGGGTTGTTATTTCATGTGGAACAAGGTCAGCATCTTGTTAATGGGCAGAATATGCCTTATTCGTTTAAGATTAGACTCTGATGCCTTGGGAAGATACTTGCTGTAATGAGGCACATTTGCTCTTAGGTTATTCTGAAACATACCATGTCAGTCCATACTGAAGAAGAGAATGAATCAGAATAAAAGCATGTGGATCTTCCCCTAGCTCTCTAAACCAAGTCACACTTCTCCCTGCTAGAGAAAATCAGCCCGATTACACGCTGGCTGAAGCCTGAAGAGGCAGAGTTTGCAAAACACAGGAGTTCTGGGGGCCAAATTAAGGGGTAGTAAAAAAGTAAAAGAAGAGGTAACCCTTAAAAGGCAGCTCCTGGAAGAGAGCTTTCTTTCATGGAGTTAGGGCTGAAGGAGAACGCTTTATGAAGGTTTAAATGTAGAGCTCTTACCTCTCTCAACCCTACTCCACCACACTACAGGAACATAAATTAATTAGACACGAAGCCAAATCCCTAGTCCTCCTCCTGTGCACTGTTTAGGGACACTTACTAAAGTGCTGAGTAAAAGAACCATTTAAACACTAATCAATGTTTCAAATATGTTAGGTCTAGTGAAGGCCACTTCCCAGTGGTATTCAGAAAGGGGACAATATTTAATTCTACGTGTGCTGGCTCTGCCAACCCAAAGAGCTCTAACCCAAAAGACTGAATTCCGCAATCCTTCCTTCACAAGGACAAAAAGAGCACCCTTGACTTTGGAAGGATGACAGTGATGATAATGATTAAAATCAGTTTGCTTTGAAGTGCTCAACCACTTACCAAACCCTGCTCTATACTCTTCACAATATTTTACAATGAAATGTTCATATTTAATATTCACAAAAATTCTGTGAGGTAGAGCCTATTGTTAACACCATTTAAAGGATGGGGAAATTGAGGCAAGAAGTGGTTACATACTTGCTTAAAGTCACAAAGCTAGCCAGTGGTAGAGAATTCGAACACAGTCCATGAATCTCTGGACACCATGCTCTTGGTCCCTGTGTTATACTGCTTCTTTCCTTGTTGTTGAGAAAAGCCCACTGCAGCCATGTTACATTTGAGAGGACCAAATGCAATGCTGAGGCTGAACGCAAGTCATGCCCTGAGAACACAGTTCCTACTCATATATTTTCAAAGATGGCTAGGAATAGAATTCTCTCTAAGCAATTAACTTTCTTCTCAAAGCAAAGCTTTGGTCTTAAGCCACCTTCTCTGCTAATATACAAAATGCAGACGGAGATGTACCTATCAAAGGTGTTTTGACTCTAGATTCACAAAACATAACTAGACACTAGTTTCACACAGAAGAAATGATAAAACAAGTATCTATTTTCTACATAATTCAGAGTTAACTTGTATTCTACTCAGGGTGCAAAAACCAAAACATGCACCAATATATTAGGTTGGTGTAAAAGTAATTGTGGTTTTGCCATTAAAAGTAATGATTTTGGAGGTTTTGTTTATTGTTGTTGTTGGGCTTTTCTCAACAATAACAATAAATAAAACCTCCAAAACCATGACAATAAAGAACATGCCCATAAGGATGAAAAGAACTAAAGAACAAGTATAAGGGACAGAAGGACTCAGAGAGTTACAGCCACAAGAAACTTCAGAAGGCAAAGTCAAAGAAGGCAAAGTCAAATGACTTTTCCAAGGTCCCAAGTCTGACTTGTGCAAAATTCAAGGTTCCTGGCACCCAGCCCAGTGTTCATTCCAGTGTATCACACAGCCTCCCTGAAACACAAACCACTAGACATATGGCAAAGAAGCAAGCGAGGGAGCTAGGCCACATGAATGGCCAGATTGTTGAGGAAAGAGGGGTGGGGGCTAGAAGTAAAGGCCTGCAGGATACTATGGTTTTACAGAAATCTATTTGCAAGTAGATACTGTGGTTACCCATGTGGCTGCCCAAGAGAAAGAACAACTGACTGACAGCAGGAACAAAGGCATGGACGGTCTCACAAAGAGAGACACGAGTCACAGTGCTTCGTGTATATCACAAATACACTTCATCAAGTTGAGACCAAGAATAACAGTGAGGAAAAGCCCACCATACACAAGGGCCCCTTTATTCTTGGGGCTTTCCTGTTTCACACACACTTTACCTGATGAAACATTAGACCTTTTGCTTCCATTTCTGTGGGATCTTTTTGATTTTTCCGCATGTAACTAGCACATTTCATGACTATTTAGTGTTCCTATTTTTTGCAAATTAATGTGCTGTGTACACGGATGACATATTCAGAAGTTAATGAAATCAGACGAAAATCACTTAGATTAAAATTTCTCCATTTCTTCACCACCGTGTGTGCCACCTACTGTTTAGCCACAAAATACTGCAGCTCATGCATCAACAAAACTTCGTATTAATATTCTCTGAGGTGGAAAGTCTCTATTAGCCATTTTTTCCCTCCTGTCCTTTGCTTCCAACTGTGTTTAGCTTTGAAACCCTCTGACAAATGGCCATTATTCTCTGGGCTAGTAAAAAATTTCTAAACTTTAGGGGAAATGTAGTTGGTCCAAAGCCCAAGGGAATAGGCTTGTTGAATTAAATGATAAATATATGCATTTAAGGTCATTAGGGATTTTATCTCCTGTGAAGGCTATATTTGTCAGATTGATATAATTTCTCTCAACTGAGTACTTAACTCCATCGGCCAACATTATTACAATTATTCCTTTCCCTTTAAGTGGGAGACTTCTGGCTAACAACATGTGTGCTCTCTCTGGTGCTGCTTCTGGAGCGATCAAGGCACACCTTTGTTTCATTTAGTATGCAATTTTCACCTCTGACCCAAGAAATGAGTCCTGGGCTTCCTGAACTTTATTGCCTGTTAATAGACTGCTGGCTCTCTTTTCAGCAGTAATAGAAATGGTGGAGAGGCATTTCATTTAAGAGGCTAGCAGACTGCAGCCTGAAAGACAATGTCAGAATTAAAAGTCAGCCTGGCCGAAAAACCGTATAAAGACCACAGCGACATGAAAGAGGAAGTTTTCCATATTCCACCCCCAGATTGAACACTCAGTGTATAAATGAGAACAGCACCCCAAATCTCATTATTTTCCCACCACACAATGGCAGACACTCAGAATGGTGCTAAGTGATTGATCTAGTAATTCATCTTCAACTTACACCTATCTACATATTTTGTTTCTCCTCATTAAACTGGAGACATCAGTGACAAACTTATGAAGTGGTAGTCTTTGGCTTCATAAAATACACACAGATGCTCATCAGAGGCTCTTTCCTGCCTACTTCTTAGTGACACATGTTTATAATTTTGTCTGTATTGCGTTTGCTGTGGTTTACTCTTAAGTACATCTGTTCAATTAAAATGGGAACGTGTGACATGGCCTGTACTCAGCAACTTTTGAGCTTGTTAATGAAATGTTCTAAGGTTCCTGCCTTAGCTCTTTATTTGCAAAAGGGTTTCATTCCACAGAGTTCCAATGATTGAAAAGTGCAAATAAAAATACCCTTTCAAACACATACAAAGAAGTCGACTGTTTTGTTAATAGTTAAGAAAGGACATTATTACTGCATAAGGACATTATTTTACATGAAAAGACATTATTAAAAATGATTTACTGCCTCATGTTTGGAACCTTACAGGAAAAGTCTGATAATATATTAAACTTGTTTATTACAGCTTCATATAATTTTGAATAATACTACTTTTTCCTTTGACAAGTGCAATAAACTCTGCTGGTATAGACATAGGTTGATTATCACAAGTCAACTATGTTGCTTAAAGAAACATGCCCAAACAATCAGCTTTTGACGGCTGCATCTCCAGTTATTTACACTCGCCATCATGGTAATAACTCACCATTTCTATATTAATAAGGCAGTGAAATTTATTATGATGGTATTGAAAAGTTATTAAGTACTGCATCCCAAGTGACAAAGTACCACAGCACTGTCACTATCCAAAAGCAGTTGCCCATTCATCACCTGCCTTTCCAGATGGTCCTGCATCTTTATCGCTCCCAGGTTGGTGACATCACCTGTTCACCCACTCAAAATTGATGATGAAAGCAAACAGATCTATCTTACTTACATTTACCAAATCAATTTAATTTTTACAGGCCATGGCTTAGTGACATATTGACTGTTTTCCTTAATGGCATCTACTGTATTTAATGCAAGGATGTCATCTTTGATTCCTGGCTCGCATAATGTGTCATTTCATAATAAATTTTTCTAACATATTTACTTAATGGAAAGAATTATGATTGCTTGTCAGTTTTCTTATTAAACATAATGATAATTCCTTTTCTTCTTGAGTATCATTCATTGGGCAACAAATCTATTTTTATCTCTCCTCGTCTCTTAAAGGAGATAATGATTTGGATATAAAGTAAGCTCTAGGCAAGTGCTAGACATACAACTGACCCTTCTCAATCCTGGGGCTCAAGGTAAGGATTTTATCTTATTTATTTGTGACTATAGAAGAACTATATTCTTAAGGGATGCTCTAATTAACGTATCAGCAACAGCTAAAGACAAATATGGAATACCATTGCAAAAGGATAACAGATATAAAACTGATTTTAACAGTTCATATGATGTTTAATCTTTACTTCCCCATACTAGTATAGTCACTTCTCTTCAGCTAGTGACTCTAGATCAAATGCATTTTAAAATACATATCTGCATTGTAAAAGTTAAGATGCAGGTACAGAGGCTAGTCCACTGACTATCTGACACTCACATGTGACACCTCCTTTCCCCAAGTATGATGTATAGATCCCATCTGCTGCCCTTTGGAACAAATGATCCTCTGACATGAGTCACCATGGCATTGTGGTACATTTGTATTACCTAAGGGAATTAGCAATTAGATTTACTTTTGGACATGAAGGCAAAATGGCATCAAATTTCTGTATTTCTATTTAATATCCATACTATATGGGTGTGTTCTGGGGCAATATCCCTGATTCATTCCTCACCAGTGCCTATATTCAAAGAGGTGCAGGAGTCCAGAGGGAAAAATCACTATGTGGCCTCTCTGCCCCCTAAATACCCACCCATGCAAATAAATGTGTGTGCAAGTAAAAACAGCATCAAGTAAACTCCAGGTGACACTCTAAAGAGAAAAATTGGGAAAGGGTCTGCAACAAAGGAAAACTGAGTAATCTAAGGTATATCTAATTCTTTAGATATTTATCTATCAAGTATCTGTTCCTTTAGATAGCACAACCTAGCCAAGAGAAGCCTTAGTGAGGTTAGGGAAAGACAGGACAGGAAAAGGTTAGCTGGCTTCAGTCCTACACTGCTGACTTAGACTGACAGTAATTGCTTTCCTTCTCTAGCTATCTGGTTCTCTCAAAAACAGCATCACTTAAGCTACTCTCTCCTCACCCTTCACTAAGGCTAGATGAGGCCTGGAACAACCTTCATGTTTACCATGCCCTATAGTGAACTGGTTGGGTCCCAGGATTGGTGACTTCCCAGGGAGATTCCAGGAAGATGGAAGAACCCCACACAGGAGCACTCTCCATCTGTGCTCCTACTGTTTAGTCTCTATCAAATGAGCAGAAATTTATATGTCAACAACAGCACTCTAGGATAGCTTATATCCCTTTGGAAACCAGGTCCAGGATTTTCTACATCCCTATAATTGAAATAATACCACCTCAAACTAGGAAAAAAAAACCTTGAAATCAAAGCCAGGTAACCTGCTCCTACTTATATAGCATGTTCACATAAGGAGACTCATACTCATCTGAAAAAATGCTTCATGCTCATCTGCAATGAGTTTATCCTAATTCATTGGTTAGTCAGAGTCTTGCCCTTGGGTGAGGCTTCCAGGAAAACAGGGATTCAGGCCAGTAGTATTGCAAGACCAACAAGAAATACCTTTTTTTGAGGGCAGCTGGCCTCTGTGCCAGGGTGGAGATTCTATGCTGGCATCACACACCTGCTGAATTCCTACCACAAGAATCTAAACAATGAAAAAAGAAAAAACAAATCATGCACACCTGTGGCTGCCAACCAGTTGAAGTTTCATTGCCATGCCATGCACACCTGGGAAGCCTGTGAGGTCAGCTGCAGTGTCAGAGGAAAATAACACTGTCAGCCAGTTGGTAGGAAGCCCAAAGCCTCCACCTCCCAGGGGTCTGTGACATGAGCTGACTGGCCAATAGCCATAGAAAGTATATGCACACACATCTTCTATGAATAAGGAAAGCCTTAAGTGTAGGCATGGCAAGAATAAAAGAAATTTCAGAGCAGAGGTTAACTGTAATCATCATCCTCCACCCAATGCGCCCCCAGGAGGAAGGAGTCTTCCCGAATCAACTCTTAGGTTCTCCTTTATTAGCCAAATCCAGATGCTGGGTAATCCAGAGAATAGAAAAAGACTATATTGAATAAATTTTTCTGTATGACTGAAAAAAGAGGCAGAGTGCTGGATTATGAGAAGAGTGAGAATTTTGAGAGGAGAGAGTCTGAAAGCAGCACCGGCTGGATGTGTGAGATACTGAAAGACTAAGAAAGTGAACTGCAGAAATATACAGGGAGGTAGATTTAAGTTTTGCATAACATTGTACATGGAATCCCCCCATGGTGTTTCTGGAAAAGATGTGATTTGTTTTTTTAACTGTTGTGTGTGTGCGTATGTGTGTGTGTGTGCGTGTGGAGGGGGGGGCAGAAGTTGCTGGGCTTTAAACAAATTTTCTGTGGTTACTGCCAAGGTGTAACTATAAGGCACCCAGATTTATATGCTTACCTAAAGAAAGCAGCAGGTGTCAAGCACAGTACTGGTAGATTCCAAAATGATAAATATTTAAAAGCAAGAAAGCTTGTGTATTTGGCTGTGTGTTGTAGGGGATGGTATACAAGATTGTGCAATGTGGGTTGTGGACACATTGTTTCTGTATCAGGTGACATTCTATGGCTGAAATTCTATGATCAAGGAGTACAAAAATTATTTTCTGTGTCTTCAGCAGCACTCTACTGCTGGAATACAAGTCTGATCTGAAAGCTGGTGGAATAAATGCTCAACATGTGATGGGACTGGATCTGCAAGTAGTCTATTGGCAGTGGGTGGCATGACCAACACTAACACAATTGACTTTCGATTGTTCTTGAAGCTGTTTGTCTCGTTCCTGGGCATGTATTTCCCTCTGAAAAGCTATCTCTGAGATCTCCTTAGGTCGTGTGGACCCAGCTCACACTATACCATGGAGCACCTCTGTGAGATAAGCTGTTTCTATGTAATGTTTGCTTTATCGTCCATCAGTACAAGCAAATATCTTTTTTAAACAAAGGTACTGTCACATTTCTCATGCTTTATGAACATGCTTTATGAACATCAACTTTAAAGAGGCAGCTTTTGGTGTCCATTTGCACACGTCTTTTTATATTATTCTTTGTCCTAATGAGAGTTGACCACAAACTTGCTGTTTGTGATTTTTTTTAGCATGACAATTCTACTAACGAATATGCCAAAAATAATCTTAAAAAGCACTCAATATTTTACCAACCTTCAGTTTCGGTTACAACCCGAAAGACCAAAAAAGGTTTTAGGGCAAAAGTGAGGACAGTATTTATTTACTGAATTTGCCTATAGCTGAAATAGTAATTCATTTTAAAAATCACTACCTTAGACAGAATTATGTATAAAAAGAAGCATCTTATCAAAATGATTGTATGATTCTATCAATGTAAATAAACTTTGAGATGTTAAGATGCTACATTAATAAAAATTTTCATTTATCATTCAAATGGAATATTGTACAGTTTCCCTCCCTTTCCCCATTTCTTCATACCACCTACTTATCATTATTGGAACAAATTCTCTTCATGTTGCTACCTTCATTTGATGAACAAACTAGGGAGCAAAGAAGCTGAACCAACGCCTATCCTAAGATAGATTTGAATTGGTTATTTCCTGTTACTTCTCACTGCTTCTTAATTTATCCTCAAGGAAAAGTCATAGGGAATAGAATATTCTGATGCAGTGGTCTCAATCAAATATTCTAGAATATTGAAGCATTATAAAGAATCTCTGTCCCTGGAATTGCCAAATCCTAGAACCAACTGTCAAAACTATTAAAAGATGCTCTTTCCTGGATATTTTATTGTAAGTTTTGCTATTGACTCACTGGCTAGAGAGGGAAACAATAATCATGCAAGTATGGGGGTTAATAATAAGAAAGAAATTTCATTTGGGTTTATTTTGTGATAAATAATTTATATGAGGTTTCCTAACTGGAAGACAATCACCCAACATTCCTTTGAAAAATGATTGATTCAAATTCAAATTCTGTTTGATCACCAAGGCAGACAGAGCAAAACAGAAGATTCCTCATACTTGAGGAATCTTTCTTAAATTTGGGTCTCAGACTTGCCCACATCACCAACTACACTTTGGAAGTTCTAGAGGTTGTTCAAACAGCAATAAGAGGAGTAGACATGCTGGACTTCATTGACACCTTTCATAGAAGAAAGAATAAGGCAAGTACGCCTCATAGTACTGACGGAGCATATGTGAATGGAGGAAAGGGGATAGCTGACCTTTCCATAAGAAACAAGGTCCCTCCTGAGCCTAGGTCAAAATCAGAGATAGTCCATGGTGCTTCTGGAGGAGAAACGTCTATAAACTAGATTACAGCCCTTTTTTTTTTTTTTTTTTTTTTTTAGTCCGGGTGTTGCTCTGTTGCCCCGGGTGGAATGCAGTATTATTAATAAGGGTCACTACATCCTTGACCTCCTGGGTTCAAGCAGTCTTCCTGCCTCAGTTTCCCAAGTAACCAGGGCTACATGTATGTGCCACTCTGCAGGCTAATTTTTAATGTTTTTTTAAAAGATGGGGTCTCACTATGTTGCCCAGGCTGGTCTCAAACTCTTGGGCTCAATTGATTCTCCCACCTCAGCCACCCAAAGTGCTGGAATTACGGGCATGAGCCACTTCACTCAGCCCTCTTTTTTGATTTCATTATATTCTAAGAGAATCTACAATATTTCCTTGGGTACAAATGACAATCAAACTTAGGGGTCCCATTAATTAATCCTCACTTCTCTTGACATTTTATCTGTTTTTAATTCCTCACAAGATAAAATTGAATATCCACACTACTATTTTAAAAACAATATTGCAAAAACTTAATAAACACTTTGTAATGTAGGCTTTTATAGTAATACACATTTATTATTGTATTACATTTCTCTTTCTTAACTGCACATCAAAGACAACCCTTTGGATAACTGGTACTGTTTGTTCTCTTTAGGAATTAACTCATTTTAAAATTAGTAAGACAAAGGTCTTCACCTCTTAGTTATCTAGCTCTAAGAGCATGCAATTTGTCAAGCGCACTTGCTTTCTCGTAAATAAACTAAATGTTTTCCCTGAAATCAATGCCAAACCAGTCAAAATTCATTTTGTGCCCAAGCAGACCTAAAGAGACCCAGGGGAGAAATGCTGTTATTTAAAGACATCTAGTACAACTGGCATAAAAACATATACATAGACCAATGGAACAGAAAAGAAAGCTGAGAGATATATACACATGTACAACCAACTAATCTTCAAGAAAGGTGCCAACAGCACACAATGGAGAAAAGATAGTCTCTTCAATAAATGGTGCTAAGAAAACTGGATATCTAACTCCAAAAAATAAAATTGGATCCTTATCATACACCATACAAAAAAGTCAACTCAAAATGGACTAAAGATGTAAACGTACAACCTGAAACCATAAAACTTACAGAGAAAAATATAGGAAAAAGACTCCATGACATTGGTCTTGGCAATAATATTTTTTAAATATGACCCCAAAAACACAGGCAACAAAAGCAAAAATAAACAAGTGGGACTACATCTAAATAAAAAGTTTCTGCAAATCAAAGGAAACAATCAACAAAAGAAAAAGAAGGCCTATGGAATGGGAGAAAATTCACAAACCATATATTCACAAACCATATATTCACAAACCATATATCTGGTAAGGGGCCAATTTCCAAAAATATATAAGGAACTCATACAACTCAATAGCAAAAAACATTAATAATAAAATAACTCAATTTAAAAATAGGCAAAGGACCTGAATATATGTTTTTCAAAGAAGACATACAACAGCCAACAAGTATAGGAAACGATGCCAATATCACTAATCATCATGGAAATGCAAATTCAAAAAACCACAATGAGATATCACCTCTCACCTGTTACAATGACTGTTTTCAAACAGTCAAAAAATGACAAATATTGGCAAAGATGTGGAGAAAAGGGGCTGTTTATATACTGTTGGTAGGAATTTAAACTGGTATAGCCATTAGGGAATACAGTATAGAGAGTTCTCAAAAAATTAAAAATACAACTACCTTATGATCCAGCAATCACACTTCTGTATGTATTTTCAAAGTAAATAAAATCACCATCTCAAAGAGACATCTGCACTCACATGGTCATCGATTGCAACGTTATCAACAATAGCCAAAAAGCAGAAACAACCTGAGTGTGATGGATGAATGATTTTAAAATGTGGTATACGCACAATGGAATACTATTTAGCCTTTTAAAAGAAGAAAATCCTGCCATTTGGGACAATGTGAACAAACCCAGAGGATATTATGCTAAGTGAAATAAGCCAAACACAAAAAGAAAACACTGCATGATTGCACTTACATGTGGAAGCTAAAGTAAAAACTGATAGAGTAGAATGGTTGTTCCCAAGGACTAGGAGGTAGGGGAAATGGGAGGTGCTGGTTAAAGGGTACGAACTGGCGCTTGTAAGATAAATGAATTCTAGAGATCTAATGTACAGCATTGTGATTATAGTTAATAATAATGTATTGTACACATGAAATTTGCTAAGGGAGTAGTAGATCTTAAGTATTTCACTACACACACACACACTAAGGTAACTACATGAGGTAATGGATATCTTAATTAGCTTGATTGTGGTAATTATTTTACAATGTAAATGTATATCAAAACATCACGTTGTCCACCTTGAATGTATACAATTATTATTTGCCAGTTATACCTCAAGGAAGCCAACAAAATAAAAAAATAAAACAAACACAAAAAATCTGTCACATATCTGTAAAATCTCAAATGATTTCATTCTTCTTCATTACCAAGCATACATTATTTGTCAGCCTCCTGACTCTGACCACAGTTGTTAGGTATCTTCAGAGTGTAATGTTGTTGTTTTTGTCATTTTAATGAATATCCATGTCTTAGTTAACATACATTGCCTGTTTTAACATGTAAGGTGTCACTGTAGAATCCAAAATCAAACTTAGAAGTGTGAGAACTATTTATTTTTAAAATACACAAGGAAGCATATCTTCATTGTAATATCACATTTTAGGATTACATTATTGGAACATAATGTATTGCCCAAGCATTGCTTCAAAATTATTTAATGAATTTCTGACTCCAGTATAATCTCTTTCCACCATTCCTTTCCACCTATTTAACATAAGAGAAATTCACTCTCCACTCATGTCATTATTTTCTATGTGTACATGTATATATGTTTGAAAGAAGAAAAGCTAAGTTCACAGCTGGTATTTTAGCTGATTAAACTAATGTGAAACGAGCACAGTGCTGGGTCTGGCACATGATGGTGCATTGTCAGCTGACTTATACTCGCAGAGTTTTGTAATGGCCAAGGATAACAAAGATAAGCAAAGAAAATGTGCTACATGGCAATATTTTAAAGAAGTAAAATGTATTCCTTTTTCAATGGCCTATCTTAGACTATTAAAAACTAAGCCACCTAAATTGTTCTTTGGTGTAAAAAGAAGTTTGTGATCTCTCCTGAATCCTCATTTTCATTGTTAGTTAGGAAACAGTCAGTGCTTCCATTTCAAACAAACCCAGAGTCAAATAATTAGACCATCCAGAGGTAACCAAATTTCTAGGAAACAAGAAATTGGAGAAAGAGCAATAATTTATTAAAATCAATCAATAAAATGTAATAATTGGCATTTTCCCTCTCTAATAACCCTATGCAAGATCTGCATTTTAACCAAGCTGCTGCTGCTGCTGTCTTGTTAACATTTATTGGGTTCTTCTACCACCACTTTGCTAAGCTCCTGACACACAACGTCACATTTTACCCTTACAACAACTCTAATTGGTTGGATACAATTATTATTCCTATGTGACATGTAAATAAATGGAGGGGCAGATAATTAAGAGACATTTCCCAAATCACTCAAGACCACAGGAGCCCTGAGGAGGACTTGAGCCCAGGAAGTCTCACTCCAGAAGAAGCCTGCTTCTCAGTGCTCCACATGCAGTTACCATGTTATTACATTGTGGTCACCTTTAGAAGGAAACATGAGAAAAACCTCGTCTTGAACCAACAGAATTTTTAAAAAATATTTTCCACTCAGTAATTCTAAATCAGGAATTCTAAAGTTCACAACCTGAGAAAAAGCTTTCTATCACTAATTATTTTCAAGTCCTTTAGACAAGCACACTCCAAGTCTTTCAAGATCTTTTTGTTGGAGAGACGTCACATGCATTGTGAGATGGCAATTGCTGCCAAACTCTAATATTATTTTTAAAGTTTCTCTTTGTTGGATAAATACTGGTTTCAGAGAAAATCATACAAGTGATGCTTCTGGTATCTATAGCTTATATTTACCAAACCATATATTTTGATATGTAAATTTTATTTTCAAAAGTATCCTATTTCTCTAACATATAAGCAAAGAATTTTCCAAAGTACCTTACTTGGGAAATACATCAAATTTTTTAAATTAATTAAATAAGTTCAGAAAGATTGCCCCTACTTACAATGCTACCTTTGATCTTTCTCTTTTAAAAACTTTCTTTGAAGAGACTACTCAATTCTGATTTTATAACAACTAATGACATGGTGCAGTTTTTTTCTTAAGTTTTTATTTTTTATTTTTGTAGGTACATAGTAGCATATATATTCATGTGTAATTTTGATAGAGACACAGAATGCATAATAATCATATCACAGAAAATGGGGTGTCATGAGGCAGTTATTATTGATCCATTGACCAAATAAAAAGCAGGGACCAATCAATTTGAGTAGTTTCCCTAGAATCATACAGTTAATGACAGAGGCAAGACTGGATTAGACATGTCTAAACTTCAGATTCTAGATTTTTCCATGGACTACCTCAGCTCTCATTTCTTGCCTCCTCTTTCAGATTTGCTTAATCCTATATTCATCCATTCTTTCTTTCATTTATCCAATCATTCATTCATTCATTTATTGAACAATTATTTGTTGAATGTATGTGTTATAGACTGAATGCGTGTGTCCTCCTAAAATCGACATGTTGAAGCCTTAATCTCCATTAAGACTATATTTGGAGATAAGGCCAATAGGATGTAACTAAGATTAAATAAGGTCACAAGAGTGGGTCCCCAATCCAATAGGATTAGTGCCCTTATATTGATAAGCAGAGTTACCAGAGAGCTTGTTCTCTCTCTCTCCTTCTCTCTCTCTCTCTACCCGCCCCCCTCCGCCCACGTCAACCCTCTCTCTGCTTATGAACACCAAAGAAAGGCTATATGAGTGTGCAATGAGAAGACAGCTGTCTGCAAGCCTAGAGGAGAGCCCTCACCAGAAACCAAAGCAGCTGGAACTTTGATCTTGGGCTTCTAGCCTTCAGAATTGTGTGAATATAAAGTTCTATTGCTTAAGCCACCCAGTTTATGGTATTTTGTTACGGCAGCCCAAGCTGACTAATACAGTCTGCTTATTTCAGTTAATGGCTCTATTTTCAGAATAGTGTCACAGGGATAAAAAAAAATGTATAAAACACAATCAAGACGTTGCACTAGGAGATTATAGCTTCGCAAGCTCTCAAGAACTCTTGCCTTGATAGAGAAGCTAGATAGATAATCTGGATGCTACACAATGTTTTAGTGTTTTCAGCCCAGGAAGTTCACTCCAGAAGCCTGCTTTCCACTGCTCTATGTGCAGTTCCCATGTTGTCACATAATGGCCATCTTTAGAAGAAAACCCTCATCTTTAGTAAGTGGATCAATCTTTCTTGGTGGGACAAAATTTAGGTAGTACTAAATTGTAATTAGAAAGAACATGGGGCTGGGCATGGTGGCTCACACTTGTCATCCCAGCACGTTGGGAAGCCAAGATAGGAGGATCACTTGAGGAAAGGAGTTTGAGACCAGATTTGCATTTATCTAATGCCCAGTGGAACGTATCTCAAAATAATAAGAGCTATTTTTGACAGACCCACAGCCAATATCATACTGAATGGGCAAAAGCTGGAAGCATTCCCTTTGAAAACTGGCACAAGACAAGGATGCCCTCTCTCACCACTCCTATTCAACATAGT